>BRXX01000083.1:347-33750 GCA_030267905.1 Triparma verrucosa | reverse complement strand
CTAACCCTAACCCTAACCCTAACCCTAACCCTAACCCTAACCCTAACCCTAACCCTAACCCTAACCCTACTCTCCTTACGTCTTTCTTCTTTTTCTCCTCTTTCTCATCTTCCTCTTCTCATCCTCTACCTCTTCCTTCTTTCTCTTCCGCTGGCAGGACAAATAGAAGAAATAAATTGAAAATCATCATTATTATAAAATAAAATTCTTATTTATTACATCTCATGTATTCATGTATTCATCATGTATTCATCGATCAGTATACTCAATCCCTTGAACTCCTCCTACGTAGTTTCCTCGCGCAAACTCGTGCAAACAGGTAATCAATCAATCAATCAATGTCTTCTATCTTCTTCTCCCCCTCGCTATTCTCTTCCTCGGCTCCCTCATTCTCCTTCATTTTATCCTCTTCTTCTCCTTCCCCTTCCTCGTCCAACCTCCTTACCCCGCCAACAGCATCAGCGTCCTCCCCCAAGATGAGCAGCCACTTCGCGGCGTCGTCTAATTTCTCGAAGGATTTGCTGGCATCGCCCTTGACGCCGTCTACCTGCGCCAGCTCCTTGTCGTCGTCCTCTTCGTCGAAGAGTATGTTGAGAAGGGCGCTGTGGGCGTTTGACGCTGGTGTGGGCTCGGCGCACATGCCGAAGGACGAAAGGGAAGAGCTAGAGGACGAGGACGAAGACGAAGACGAGCAGGTGGACTTTGAGGGGGAGGGGGGCGCCGTGATGAGCTCGAGGGCAAGGGCCTTCGCGGCTTCGGTGACGGGAGAAGGTTTCTTGGCCGCTTGCTGGTCCGATTTCTTGAGCGGAGGGGACGGGGACGCGAAAGGTGTGGTGCTCTCTTCCCGCTCGAAGGCTGGGTCAATGTTCATGTTCAGGCTGTTTATTTTGAGAGCGGATTCGTGCGGGCGGCTTGGTCCATTCATTTCGTTCGGTTTGTTCGTTTCGTTGTTCATTTGTTTGTATTGCTCGTTGTTCAGCTCCTTGTTCTTGGTAATTTCCTTCTCCTCCTCCTCCTCCTTCTTGATCCCCTCGAGCGTCCTGATACTTTGAACGACCTTCGCAAAGTCGACCGGCAGGACGCTCCCAGCGTCGACTGCGTCGTATAGGATCTTGGCCATGGAGTGGACCGTGGCAGCGGAAGCGTCGAAGGTTTCGGGCGGGAAAAGTTTGGGGAGATTGAGCGCAGTGTCTGCGATGGCAGAGAGAGCTAGGGAGGGAGGGCTAGGGCGGTAGAAGGGGAGGGGTCCGTTGGCGCTGGAGCGCAATTCGTTGAAGTTCATGTTCGTGTTCGTGTTCGTATTTTGGTTGGGGTTGTGGTCAGGGCTGGCGAAGGGGGTGGGCGAGGAGATGACTCGACCGATAATGTCCACCTCCTGTCCGTCGTTGTAATACTGGACGTTCTGCTCTTGAAGCGGAGGCCCGGGGTTGTCGGAGAAGTTCGCGAACGTGTCGATGGGGACGTTGCCGAGGGGCTCGTGGAGGTTGGCAGATGCGCCCGCTTGTTTGAAGCGGCTCAACCCTTGAGGAAGGATCTGATGGGGGGGGGCAGCTGCCTGCTGCTGAAAGGGGTGCCGCTGCTGCGGATAATACTGCTGCTGCTGCTGCTGCTGCTCGTACTGCTCGTACTGCTGCTGCTGCTGTTGCTGCTGTGGATAATACTGCTGCTGCTGCTGCTGCTGCTGCTGCTCGTACTGCTGCTGCTGCTGCGAGGGCGCGAGGCGCGTAAAGCCTAACATCTTCTCACGAGCGGGCTGCGCCCTCCCCCCGTCCCTCGCGACCCTCTTCCGGCTGGAGGAGGAGAACCTGTTCGCGCCGAGAGCCGACAGGTCCGCGCTCTGGGGGTTCGCGGGCGAAGGGGTCGAGCCGTGCTGGAAGGACAGGAAGGGGTTGCTCCTCTTGACTGACGAATTTGAGGAGGCAGAGGTGTGGGCGGGTTCACGAGGGGCGCGGACAGTCTGTGGGGAGAATTGGAGCGCCTGTATTGTGAAGTGTTGAGTGAGACGTTGTGTGGGACATATATTACTATTATATTGTATGATGAGATGCTCTCCTGCTGTCCATCCATACCCTCCCCTCCCTCACCTGCTGAAAGGTGGGCCTCGTCTCATTTGAGAAGGCCTGAGAACGAGAGTGACCGCCGAACCTAGACTTTCCTCGGACGCGGTGAGAGCCGCTTGTCATCCAGAACGACATGGCGATTGATCTTACGCTAGAGAGACGCGTTTAGAGGAGGACAGAGGACAGGTGAAAGAAGGCGGATTGTCGGATGGAGAGTTTCACTTCTAGTGTTATTGCACCACCTTTCGCTACGTTTAAGGAGGTATCCTTAGAGAATGATGTTGTTGTTGTGAACGATAAGCCAACGAAAGCAACAGCGATGGTACAGCGAGCGTCTGGCAGCAGCCTAATAGCCGGTTTTCTTTTGCGGCATTTCGCTGCAAAACCACGGCCCAAAATCTTCCCAAAAATTCGTACACTCACGATTCCAACTCTCTGCTCCCAAAAAAGTCCTTGAGGTCATCCTAATCAATACCATCCCCTATCATATACTCCCCTAAGTCGCTATAAAAAGATAATAAACGCAACACCTCATCCGTCGGTGCACTTGCCAAAAACGTCCCCAAGGTCCTCCAAACCGTCTCAAAAACGTCAAATAAACGATGAAGTTTTACCTTCCCGCCGCGGTCCTCTTATCTTCCCTCGCCTTGTCTACTTCAAAGTCCTCTGCTCCAACCAGTAAAGCGAGTGCGGCCCCCAAGCTACCAAAGGCTCCGACATCCTCAAATGCAGACGCTGCTGCAACCGCCAACCTGTCGACCGCCCAGGTCGAGAAGGTCCTCGGGGACGGCGGGGAGCTTGTGGACTTCAACGGCCCCACCACCTGGTGGGGTATTCCGCTTGACAGTCTACCCGGAATGGAGGAAGATATCACCATGCTCAACGGCCTGCTCGAAGAGATCGCACAGTCCGAGGACACGGCCACGCACTCCAAGTACAGGGAGCTCTACAAGCTCGGCGAGGACAGGGCCAATGGGGTCGAGCACTGCCTCCCGAAGATGGTCAAGTTGTCTCAGTCCCTCACGTCTTCGGAGATGCTTAACATCGCACGCCTCTTCACGCATTCGCTTAATCTCGTCAACATCGCG
Organism: Triparma verrucosa; assembly: GCA_030267905.1. Lineage (NCBI taxonomy): Eukaryota > Bolidophyceae > Parmales > Triparmaceae > Triparma > Triparma verrucosa. Next base: position 30,602 of record BRXX01000083.1, on the reverse strand, counting down.
GAGATGCACCACCGCTTTCGCATCCTCAAGGACGAAGAGAAGGCCGGGAAGATCACGGAGGACTGCCTCGAGGGCACCCTGGCCGCGATCGGGGACAGCGCCAGCCCTGACGAAATTTACGAGCGCCTTCTGAAGCAACAGGTGGAGATCGTCTTCACCGCTCATCCCACCGAGGTCAACCGCAGGACGATGCTGATGAAGCACAGGAAGATCTCAGAGTCTTTGGGGATGCTCGACGAGCCTAGCCTCAACGAGTTCCAGAAGCGGGAGACTGAGGCGTCCATCAGAAGGACCATCGCCAGCCTTTGGGGTAGCGATGAGATTCGCCGTGCCAAGCCGACCCCGACGCAGGAGGCGGCGGGCGGCATCGCCATCATCGAGAGCGTCCTCTGGGACGCCTTCCCGGCCTTCTGCAGGAAGCTAGACGACGTCGTGGAGAATAAGCTGAAGAAGAAGTTGCCCCCCGACGTCGTTCCTGTGAAGTTCGCTTCGTGGATCGGCGGAGACAGGGATGGAAACCCGAACGTCACGCCCCTCGTGACGAGGGAGGTCGTCATGACCCTCAGGCTCAGGGCTGCCAAGCTCCTCTACGACGATATGCAGGAGCTTTACGACGAGATCGCCATCAGCAAGAGTTTCTCCCCGGAGGTGAGAGTGTACTGGATATTGAAGTGCATGGTCGATACTTTCGCGCGTACCGTCGCTGCTGCCAAATTATACGCCGTTACTAACAACACGAATGACCCTTCTATTGCGACTCTCTTCGCTCGTCGCAGATGCTCGCCCTCTCTGACATGATCGTCGGCAGCAAGGATCACATTGAGAAGTACCGCAGGGTCCTTGGCCACCTCATCCTCCGCATGCACGCGACCATCAAGTTTTGCGAGGATAGCCTTGACCTCATCAAGCAGGGAAAGCCCTTCGATTACGCGAAGATCGTCTCGCCTAGTTCGCAGAGCGACTTTTACGACGACAACAACCCTCAGCCCATCTTCCACAGGTCGGATCTCAAGGATCCTCTGATGACCATGTACCAGAGTCTCTCCTCCACCGGCTACAGTGAAGTCGCCGACGGGAAGCTCAAGGACCTGCTGCGCAAGTTCTCCGCCTTCGGCCTGACCCTTACCCCCTTGGACATTAGAGAGGAGAGCGACAAGCACACTGCGGCCCTCGACGCTATCACGAAGAGCCTCGGAATCGGATCCTACGAGTCGTGGGACGAGAAGACCAGGCTCAACTGGCTCAACAACGAGCTCAGCAGCAAGCGCCCTCTCTTCCGCATCAGGGACGTCGCCAACATGGGCTACCCCGAGGGCGTCGTCAAGACCCTGCAGACGTTCGAGATGGCGAGCACGTTGGGATCGGGAAGCACAGGAGCTTACGTTATTTCTCAGGCGAGGACTGCCAGTGACGTTCTCGCGGTCATGCTGCTGCAGAAGCAGTTTGGAATGACCTCGGAGAACGGCAGGATGATGAGGGTCGTACCTCTCTTCGAGACCCTGACCGACCTCGAGAACGCTCCGGACGTCGTCGACACTCTCTTCTCCTCCGACAACTATTTGGGAGCCGTCAAGGGAGTCCAGGAGATCATGGTCGGCTACTCAGACTCCGCCAAGGACGCCGGTAGGCTCGCGGCGTGCTGGGCCCAGTACACTGCGCAAGAGAAGGTCTCCGCGGTCGCTCAAAAGTACGGTGTCCAGCTCACCTTCTTCCACGGAAAGGGAGGAACTGTCGGGAGGGGTGGCAACCCTTCCGTCTACCGTGCCGTCCTCGCGCACCCTCCCAACACCATCAACGGCCGCTTCAGGGTCACCGAGCAGGGCGAGATGATCACCCAGAACTTCGGGGACGTCGCCCAGGCCAAGCGCACCCTCGACATTTACACATCCGCCGTCCTCCGCGAGTCCTTCGTGAAGCACGTCGAGCCCACGGAGGACTGGCGGTCCGAGATGGCGGACCTGTCCGAGGTCAGCTGCACCGCCTACCGCCAGCTCGTGAGGAAGGAGCCCCGATTCGTCCCTTACTTCCGCCAGGCGACGCCAGAGCTGGAGCTCGGGACGCTCAACATCGGGAGCAGGCCCGCGAAGAGGAACCCCAAGGGCGGCATCGAGTCCCTCAGGGCCATCCCCTGGACCTTCGCCTGGACGCAGACCAGGGTGCACCTGAGCGCCTGGCTCGGATGCGGCGAGGCGCTCAACCCCAACGACGAGGAGAAGCAGAAGAAGCTCAGGACCATGTACAACTCGTGGCCCTGGTTCCGTGAGACCATCGACTTGATTAGCATGGTGTTGAGTAAGAGCGACATGTCCATCAACGCCAACTACGACGCCCAGCTCGTGGACAAGACCGAGGAGCTGATGGGATTAGGAAAGGTGAGAAAATCGGCAGCGAGTACCGAGGGAGCGATACCCCCACGTGAATTTACATAATATTATAATGCAATACCATAATATTAACTCGTCGTTTCGCTCGTCTCATCAGGAGATCCGCAGCCGCCTCGCCATAACCAGAGAAGGTGTCCTGAAGGTCACCGGTTGCGAGGACGTCACCGCCGGCTTCGCCCTCCTCTCCGAGAGCATGAAGACGAGGGCGGCCTTCGTCGACCCCATCAACTGCATCCAGGCGGAGGTCATGAAGAGGTACAGGGCTTTGGAGAGGAAGGGGGAGAAGCTGAGCAAGGCGGAGAAAGCGGAGAAGGAGATACTGGTCGACGGACTTAGGGTGTGCATCTCGGGCATCGCGCAGGGGATGCGTAACTCGGGATGAAGAGGGAGGAAGAACGTTCAACGCTTGCAGGGGGGGGGGGGGGGGTTACATTAACATTAACTTTTTTTGAGTCAAAGATTAGAATTATTAAATTTTTTTAACACTCGAATAATGATTCGCTGCAATGCAGTTGGACGTGCATGCCCGAATCCCCCCTCTCTCTCTCGCTACTCTCTCTGTGGGGCTCACGTGGATTGCCTCGCATTAACCCTCTCGAGGAATTGCCTCCCGGCCGGTAGAGCCGTGAACTCCTTTTCGTACTGCTTGAAAACCTTCACCTCCTCTGAGGATAGCTTGGCCAATTTATAAACGTCCTTCGTTGAGGCGTAGGGGCCGTTGGAGGCTATCTTCCCCGCGACGGTGGGGTACATTCCTCGGAAGACCTTGTAATCAGTCACGTAGGCTGAGTTTAAGTCGATCCTGTTTCCGGTGGCCTGCTGTCCATCGACAACCTCTGCAGGGGGTGGTAGTTGCAGTGGGTGGTAGTTTTGGGTTAGGAATTGATTTGATGTTGCCGACATATGCAACAGCAACTATCGATCTTTGCGATCATCTATGCAATCAATAGTGAGCGCTTGCATATTATGTAAACGTCCAGTCGCACAGTGAACCAGCATAATGACGTACCAGTGTCTGGGATCGTGAATCCCTCTGGCTGAAGGGCAAAAGCAACCTTTGCTTGAGCAAAGATCGGGATCGAAATGGTTGCGGCGCAAGCTTTTTTGAGAAATTGACGCTTCGTCAGGCCTACATTGTATGCCAGCGACGAGCTAGATAGCAAGGCAATTGTGAGCAGATAAATAAAGGATCGCGCCATGAGCCAAGAGAGAAAGAAGGGCCTTTTGATGATGATTGCAAGATGCCAGAAAACTTGATTTGATCCATTTTGATGATGATAACGTGATGATAACGTCTTAAAAATGTTATTTTGGGTTCTGTTTTCGTTGCTTCCCCCTGTAATGTTGCTCTCCCTCCCTGCTCTTCCTCGTCGCTCCTTCATAGAAGGTTCTTTCATGCAAACTTGTTTGCTTTCCGTCCTCCCTCCGTCAACAAACAACACAAACACACTAGATCTGAATCGTTCTTCCTCCCCAATAGTCCTTCCGCTAACATACCAACCCCGTCTAGAAGCCTACACTCTCAATTTCTCCCTCGAAGGCTCGTCCCAGAACTTCACAGGCGTCGTAGACACTGGATCCCCTTTCCTCACCGTTGCAGCCCCCCACCGAGCAGCCAACCCGAACGATGGCGAAATATGCGGATCCTTTTCTTTCCCGTTTGGGTGCTACAGAGGGGAGGGCGAGGTCGATCCAGAGCTGGGCGACACGGTTGAGCAGGTGATACTGATTACGTGTCTAACAAACAAGTGACGCACCTGCACATCGGGGAATCGCTCACTCAACACCAACCGCGAACTCTCCGCAATCGACCGATGTCGAGGTGACACTTCCGCACTGAAAACGTTATCCTTACTCGTCGCTTCGCTCCTCGTCGCAGTTCGGTGCCCTGCAAGGCAGGGTGATTTGGCGGCGCGGCAACCTTACGTTGGATGATCACCTCTTTCCTCGCGTCGCTTTCGGCGCCGTAGACGCCTCCCTCCTCAGCAGCAGCAACGGGGGAGCTGTTTTCTTCGGAACGGTCAAACGGATCGCAAAGGGCATACGCCCGTCACTCCTATCTGAGATTGACGCCGTTGCCTTCCGCCTCTCTCTCTCCTCCCCTTCTGAAACGAGCCTCACTATCTATCCTCGGTCCTCCCAGACTTCCCCATCCTTCCCCTCTTCCCCGCCCCTAAAATTTTCCGACCTCCGCCGCTACGGTTCCCCCGTCCAGCACTACGCCGCAAAAGTCAAGACCCTCCTCCTCGACGGCGTCCCCGCCACGCTCGACCGGCCAACCTACGCGATCATCGACTCGGGCTGCACCGGGCTGCTCCTGTCTGAGTCCATGTACAGCCAGGGAAAGTTCAACGCTCCCCCGGCCGTCCTTCGAACGCCCCGTTCCGTCACCGTAGAATTCGAGAACGATCTCAAATTAACGGCCGGCGGTAAAGGCAAAGGACGTTCATCGTTCCTCGCCCTGCCCGTGCCGATACCGTGGTTCGGAGAGAGAGGAGTCGCGAGGCCAGAGACCGCGCCTATCCACGTCATGAGTCTAGGGCTCGCGTTCTTCAACAGCAGCGACGTGATTATTGACACAGAACAAATGAGAGGGTGGATCACATAGCTTATGAAATTATATCAAATCAAATTAATTTTTAAAAACTCATCTCTACACTCCCCACTTATCCCTCTCGGCCAACATGGCGGTGCGACCCTTGGTCTCGTACTTGCCGTACTTTTTGTACTTCTCTACCTTCTTCACTTCCACGACCTCTTTTCCCCTTTGCCAGCAGTTGATGTCGCCCTCCCTAATCAGCCTGGGCAGCCCGTCGTCGTCCTTTCCAGCTCCGTCAACGCTGTCGTCGACGCCGACTCCGCCGCAGATCAGCGTCTCCCCCGTGCACAGAACGATCAGGCTGTGTACGTACGCAGCCTCAACGTCGACGGCTAGCCCGGTGTGGTCTCCGAGCTGTACCTGCCGAGGGATGGTGACGCTGCCCTCCTGCATTCCGAGGCCGTTTCGGCCGTTCTTGGTCCTGCCCCAGGCGAAGACTCCGCCGTCGTCGACCACGACCATGCTTATGTCTACTCCCGCCGTTATTTGCGTGACCTGCGACGAGCGAAGCGACGAGTTAGAATAATGCATCAGTGCGAAGCATCGGTGATGAGCGCCAAGATCCCGAGCACGCGCCTCCTCTCTCAGCTCGCTTCATCAACCATATCATATTCCCAGCTCACCTTCTTCTTGATGTGGACGAGCTCGTCGACACGCTCGGGGATGTTCCTCTGGACGATGTCTCCGTGTCCCAACGCTCCCCCTCCTCCGGACCCCCAGCTGTAGACGACGCCGTCGATGTCAAGCGCGAGGATGTGGCGGTGCCCGACTGAAATGCCCTGAATTACGATCCCGTCCAAAGCCTCTATCTTCTTCGGGACGCACTGGTCGGAGTTGTCGTCGAGCGTTAATTTGCTCAGGAGCTCTAGATCGGACTGCTGCTGGTCGCTGAGCCCATCGATGTTGGGCTGGGGGGGAGGAGGGGGGGGGGCATTCACATTAGCTGCGGGCTGCGCGGCGGCTAAACCAGCTTCGTCTTCACCCTCTCCCACAACGACTTCATCAACGACGACGTCATCCTCTTCGATGACCTCGTCCAACCCCATCCTCGAGTCGTTAGCACCAAATTCGTACGGCGTGAACGGCCTCCCCAAAACGCCAAACCACCCCAACCCGCAACTAAAAACCTCCCCCTCCTCCGTAACGCAAACCGTCTGCCTGCTCCCGCACCCCACACTCTCCACGCACTCAAACTCCAAATCCCCCCCCACCTTCTTCGGCGTAAGCTGCGGCCTCTTATCCCCATGCCCCAACTGTCCGCAAAACCCCTCCCCCCAAGTATACAAATCCCCATCATTATTAACGCAGCTACTATGCAACTCCCCCGCACTAACGCAAATAATCCTCTGCCCATTCAAATACTCTATATACCTTGGCCTCGTCTCATCCGGCAACTGTTTCCCCGCCGAAAACCCATGTCCAAGCTGCCCATACTGCGCACACCCGAACGATAAAACTCTCCCCGTATCAGTCAAAAGCAACGTATGAGCTACTCTAACTAACCCTCCACCAGCAGAAACCTGCACAACCCTAACATTAAAACCAACCCCTCTAGGAATAACATTAGGAAAAGCTGAATCGTCGCGTTTACCCGTACCCAGTTGTCCGCGTTTACCTACGCCCCAGCAGGCGACGCCTGAACCTCCTCCGCGTCGGTTTCCTCCTGAACAACGGATCACGGTGTGTTCTGGGGAGCAGGATATGAAGCGCCCGTTTAGGATTTTTGGGAGGGGGGGGGAGGAGAGGGGGCCGAGGGAGAGGTGGGAGAGGTGGTTGCAGGATTCTTCGAGGAAGCGGGAGAAGGTGGGGTAGATTATTGAGGAGTAGGTCAGGGGGGGGCGGGTGGAGGGGGATAGGCCCTGTGCGTTTAGGGTCTTTTCGAGCTTCTTCTGGAGCTTTGAGAAGGAGCTAGAACCTATCAGGTTGCCGCTGTTCATGGCGCGGCTGTAGATCTCCTTGGAACGCTCGACTGGACTGTCATTTGTTCTGAAGGTTCGCTGAGTGTTGAGGGAGTTGAGGCGGCTGTTCAAGTGCTTGTAGATCAAGTGGGGGAAGATTACCGTGGCAATGTAGCGGGAGGAGATCAGCGAGGCCCCGAGGGAGCGCGCGTTGAGGTACTTCAGCATGTGCACGAGGGTGTCTGCCGGCAAGGAGAGGAGTTTCATGTTGTTGTTGTTGTTGTTGGTAGTGGTGGTGGTGATATCTGTATCGTCATTTTGTGAAAGGTTTTCCTCCGAAAGTTTCAAGTCCTCAAGGTTTTCAACCGCGAGGCTGACCTCTACCGAGGCCTCGACCGGCAGTGGCTTCTTCTTTACAATGCTAGCCTTAGCGGTGGGTCCCTTTGCAGGCCCCTTTGCAGCCTTCTCCTTTTCCTTCTCCGCCCTCTTCGCCAAGCGTTCCTGCTTCTTGGCCTCTCTCGCTTCCTTCTTCGCTAACGCCTCCTGTTTCTTGGCCAATGCCTCTAGCTTGCGCTCTTTGGCGGCTGTAGGCATTGGTGTTCAACAGTGTCGACGTAAAATACTTAGAAGCCTTTGTGCGAAAAATTATGCGAAATGACTGGGAGCAAAGTGGGTTTGGACTTGGAGGCTATAATAGTCATAATAGTGCAAATAGTCATAGATACGATCACTTTCATCATCAACCCTTCCTTTTAAGCTGATTGCACAGTGAATACTGTTGGACTGACTGTGGTGTGATTAATAGTTGTTGCGTAAATAGTCGTTTTTAAGGACCTCTTATTATAGTTTAAAGTTTATCGATTTATCGAGACACTTTTAGTGCACCTTTTAAGGCACCTTTAAGGCCCTTCGGCTGCGTCTAATAGCCATTCTAGTTGTAGATAAGAGGCAAACATGCCTCCTAAAAAGGGTAATACTAAAAATGTGACTAAAGACGCACGAAAAGACGCAAGAGACGCAAGAGACGCAAGAGACGCAAGAGATGCAAATGGAGGCCAAGGCCGCCAAGGCTCATCTCATGGCTCATCTCATGGCTCATCACATGGCTCATCACATGGCCAATCACATTCGTCACCTTCTCGCCGACACTATAACAATAATAATCATAATAGTAGCAGCAGCAGCAATAGACAGTCTAATACTGCAACTAATACTGCGTCTAATACTGCTAATGACGACAGGGATAGGTCTCTATTCCTCGCCATAAATGGGCCCATAAATGCGCCATCTACAACGCCATCTACAACGTCATCTACAACGTCTGCATCTGCGTCAAGCAGCAGCAGTGGCTCATCATCGTCGAGCAGCAGAATAAAGGCGAACATCAAATCATTCAATGATCATATAGGTGAGAGGTGGCTTCGCTTCCCTATTAAGGCTTCCCTAGGAAGGCTTCCCTAGGAAGGCTTCCCTAGGAAGGCTTCCCTAGGAAGGCTTCTCTAGAAAGGCACTGTGCCACTAAATACCGACGTGCATCGCCGGTACTTCCGTGCATAATGTCGCTGCTGCCAACTTCTTCACCGTTTCTAACATCACATGACAAAAACACACACAGATAAACTCCAAAAAATAAACTACCCCATCTCAAACCTCGCTCCGCTGGAAGTAGGCCAAACCCTGAACCTTCTCTTCAGTCACCTCTATCAAAACCCAAACTTCCTACCCCAAACCTTAACCTCCCTCTCCTCCCTTCTCCTGACCGTCCTCGCCCGCCAGCCCGTCGACTTCCCCGTCCCCGCCCTCTCTGCGATAATAAACCTCCTCGCGACGCACCTGAAAAACCTCCAGTCCTCGAATTCCGCCCTCCCGTACCCCCCCGTTCGCGGTCTCTCCAAGCTCCTCAGCACCTTCGGCTCCAAGCTCCCCGCCGAGAAGACCACCCAAACCCTCGTGACCCCCTTGATGCTCCCCCTCACCCAATCCTCCAACTCCCAAATAAAGTGCGCCGCCGTAGACTCCCTCGCCGGCCTCCTCCGCTTCAACAACTACGGCTCCTCAATCTTCGGCAGCCTAGTCGTGGACGTCGACGACGAAGGCCTCGAGACGTCCGTCCCCAACCCCCTCCGCTCCCGCCTCCTCAACCTCACCGTCTCGGGGTACAAGTCCTCCGCCCACTCGAACAACGAGAAGGAGATCGTGTCCTTCTCACGTGCCCTCACCCACTCCGTCCAACAGCTTTCAACGCTGAAACAACCCCTCCCGAAATCAATCCACCTCGACACCCACATAATCCCTTCCCTGAACCTCGTCTTATCCCGTGACTCCTCCGGCAACGCCACCTACCACTCTCTTATCCTCTTACAGAGTCTCCTAAAAACGTTCTCAAAAACCGTCGTTAAATCGTGGGATAATTTCATCTCCTCCTCTTCTCCATTATCTAAAATAGTCTCAGATAAATCTCAAACGAGTAAGGATAGAGTGTTAGGTCTGACGTGTTTAAGGGGAGTCGTTGAAGGTATGCCTGTTAATATGTGGTTAGGTGGTAGGAGGAATAATTATTCAAAGGAGGTGAGAAGATAAACAAAACATATTAAATACCACGTTTGCCACACACACACCCTCTCTCCCCCCCCGCGCCACGATTCTAACGATGTATAAAAAATCTTAAAACTTAGGAATACGTTCAACCTGCGAACATGTCTAATCTCTCGAATCGTGTCGAGGGTGGTATTAAGAGTCTCTTCGAACTGGCGGAGAAGGGCGTCAAGGACGTGAGAGAGAAGGACGAGGTTACGGTGGGATGGTGTGAGCTTATAAGCTGCCTGGTTGAGAGGGTTAAAGGTGAGAGGGAAGAGAGGGAATGAGAATGTTATACACAAACAAATCAACCCCCCCCGGCGCCGCCTTCAACAACCATATTCTAACGTTCGCAAAAAATATTCCTCGTCCGTCTCTCGCTTAGAAAACTCAACCTTCAAAAGCCACTCCCTATCCTCCTTCAAAGCCGTTCAGGACATCCTCTTCGAAGGTCCTTCAACCTCCCGCTCTAAGCCCCTCCCTTGCATTTACGCCGCCAGCGACGCTATTATATCGATTGTTCATACTAGTGATTCCCTCCGTTATGATTTACGTTTGAACGATCTCATTGCCATGGCTAGGAAGAAGGAGAATTATAAACAAAGGCTCATCGCGTCAACGCAGCTAGCTAAAGTCGGGAGAAAGTTCCCTGAACTTTTAACACAGGTTTGGAAGGGAGGTGTAGAGGATGTAGTGAGGGAACTCCTTGAGGAGGAGGGTAAGAAGGTCAAATGCGCAGGACTCGAGATCGTAGAGCACCTCCTCAACGGACTTCACAGGGACGAGGTGTCGAACCTTGACTCCCAGAACCAGCCGTCCCCAGCTGTTGCGTCGATATTGGACGTTGAGCTTTCGACGTGGTTGTACGATTGCCTCGAGTCGACGGAGGAGGCGATTAGAAAAATAACGGCAGAGTGCTACATCCACCTCAACGGGAGGGACTGGGAGTACCTGCTAAAGGAGACAACTAGGGACCATCTTAAGACCCTCTGCAAGAGGGGGGATTACAGGGTAGAGAAGAAGGCAGGGGTTAGGGTCAACGCCGTCAAGGCCGTCGGGAGCATGTGCGCGACGGTTCTGGTGGGCGGGGCGGATTATCCGGAGCTTGAAGGGGCGGCTAACTTCGTGGCGGAGACGCTGCTAGAATTGAAGGAGGAGAAGAACGAGAACGTCAGGTGCATGGTGATGCTCTCGATGGGGAACCTGGGGCAGGGGCTGGAGAGGGCGGGGGTCCGAATTCGGGAGGAGGCGTGGGCGGAGCTCTGCGGGGAGGCGGTCGGGGGGCTGAACGACTCGAACGAGAAGGTTGTCGCGAGCGCGATCAGGGCCATCGGCCACCTGTACTCGAACTACCTCCGCGTCCCTGCCTTTGCCAGGTCCGGCCGGATGAAAGAACTCGGTCACACGATGTTCCACGACCTGACCTCTCGAATAATCCTCGCCTCCACCTCTAACCCCACCCAACTGATGAAGCTCCTGAACTCCAAGCAACGCTTCAGCGTCAACAAACACGCCTGGGGTGCCTGCCACGCCCTGAGCAAGCTGCTCTCCGTCAACATCGACAACGCAGAAACGCTGAACTCGATGAAGGTCCTCAGCGACTGCGTGCACCACGCGAGCAATACGAAAGTTGTCACGGCGGCCCTCATGGCTCTAAACGTCGTGGTCTCGGAATGGGGCCAAGATAGGGCCATGTCGGCCTACATAGGGGACGTCGTGTTGGCGTGTATGATGCGGAGGGAGTGCAACGAAACGGGGGAGGAGGCCAGGGAAATCCTGTGGAGGTATCTGTGCGTCGCGAGGAGCGACGACTTGAAGGAGCGCATTGGAGACATCGTCGGCGTGGGGGGCGAGCTCAAGTTTTTGTACGGCTTCACTGTTGAGAAGTCGGAGAGTTCGTCCGATCTCGATCTGAACGTATTTCAGACAATTGTTGGTGCGATAGAGGTGCTCGACTTGAACGAGGACTTCCGCAGTGGGGAGGACGCCAAGGTCTTGCAGATGTTCGTCAGTAGAGCAGCGAAGCAGGAGAGATTAAGGCGGAGGAGTCCCGTTAGAAGCAGTAGCAGAACTTATTCCGAGGAGGGGGAGGAAGAGGAAGATATCGATGCGATTGTAGACACTATCATGAAGGAGTTCAACCTGCCTCGCGAAGAAGCCTTGCTTCGCATTGAGGCTGCTATAGCTGAAGAAATGTAAAGTTTTACTGAAAGTAAACGTGTTTTAGTTTTTTCTTGCTCGTTTTACTTTACTCAATCTTCAAGGAAGCTCGAATCCGCCTTGGGCCTCGCCGGTTTGTTTCCCTTTTTCTGCGATAGTTTCATCGCCAGCGTAAGCTCGGTTTCTGTCGCCATGCTGGAATTGTTTCGCATGAAAACCTTCTGGAACGTCTTCGCGAAGCCTGGGTTAGGTTTGATGACTAAGGCGCTGGCTTTGATTGCAGGCGGAGGCGGTGGCGGTGGCGGTGGCGGCGGAAGCGCGTTGCTAGAAATTTTCTTCTTGTCTTGCGAGTGTAAGTGAGCTTTCGCCATAGGGTTTTCGTTCTCGAAAGCCGAAGTTGCTCTGCTCTTTCCCACGACATCGGTTTCTCTCTCAAATTCGTCACCTCCGTCTACAAGCTCCGTGCTCCCTCTTCCTAATGCATTCCCCGCCTTTTTCCCACCCACCCAACCAGTCAGCCCGGCTCCGCCGAAGGCGAATAGCCAAACCACGAAGGCGAAGCCACCTGTTGCTGCGGCACCCCCTCCAACAACGATTGCTATGTTCCCAGCGTCGCCTGCCAAGAAGCCCTCCCAGAGGTCCTCCCAATAGCTAGCGGGCTGTCTGAACTGGGAGCAGTCGAAACCCTCAAAATTGTGGAGGGTGTATTCAGTGAAGGGAATTACGTCGATTCTAACGGGTTCCGGCTCGTTGTAGAGCGTCATCGTTTTCACGTTCTCGTAGCCCAAGAAGTTAGCAATCGGGTCGGTGATTTCTTCCAATGCGTCCGGCTGGGTGTACGTTACTTTCGTCATTTCTAGCAAAGATTCGACATGATAGTAAGCGGTGACGCAGTCGTCGTGGTGAAGTCTCCTCCTGCGACGAGCGTAGCGAGTCGCGTGAAGATTGTTGTCAACAACGATCCTACGCAGCAAAATAGAAGGTTACCAATTCCGTTTCTCACCTGTTTTCGCGGGCCGGAATGACCTCAACGCTCTTCGATCGAAGGTTTTTCGTCGCTTTTTTTCCTGCTGCAAGCTCCTCCTCCTCTCTCTTGTTGCTTTCGGAGTTCAGAGCTCTTCTACCTCCAACCGGCACACCGTTCTCACTTAGCAATGTCGTTTCAACCCTGACGGGGAACTTGCCGACGTTGACCCTGCTGCCAAGCGTTCCCGTAAACCAAGCCTCCAGCTGCCACGCTCCGTCACCGCTACCGTCCTCCCCGGCGATCCACTCGGCCATTGTCTTGGGCCACTGCCCGTAATCGTCGTCGCCAATAGCATCGCAGCAAAGTCTTTGAAGGGTTTGATCGTCTACTTCGTATAGCCTCAGATTTATGTTATCCCCCTCGCACGCTACGACGTCTATCTGGTGATTGAGCGATGGTTTGGCGTTCCAGTCAACATCTTCGCTTTTTCCTTTCCTCGCGGTATATACCGTGTCACCCCTCTTGCTTGGCGGAGCAACTGAGAAGTAAAATCCTGTTGCGGTATCGTGCCACACACCGTTGGTGAGGGTGCTGTCCCCTTCAATGTAGAACGAGACTTTGTACCTGCTCGAACTTGGGCAACCTTCGAAGACTTTGAAGCTCCCCTTGTTGCGAGAGAAAACGTTCGTGTTGTCGACGCCAATAATGGACGCGTGCACTTCATGGAAGTCAATGAGGGGCTGGTCGTCCAGGGTTTTGGGAGGAACGTACACATTTGCAGATCCCGAATTGGCTATTCCTGGATCAGTAATCTGCACCCAGGACTCTTCGCAGCCCCACCTCGGGTCGAAGAGACCCACCAGAGAGTCCACCAGATCGCTTCCTGTGCAGTCAGTCTCCGCACCATACAGCACGATGCTGACATTCGCAACAGGCGTGAGCTCCGCTGGAGTTGTCGGGTCCCCTTGGTTGAAGTAAACGTAACTTGCTGAGTTCCACTCGAACTCGTTGAGCTCACCAGAGTAGAGAACGTCGTTGTTCCAAGGCTTCGTCACGCCGTAGCCCCCATCGACGGCGTTGACGAGGAGTGTGAACTCGTTGGAGTGATACTCGCTGATCTTGTCCTTCTCGAGCATGACTGACAGGTAGAACTTGTCGGACTCGCACACTTTCAACCCTGCAAAGTCGTCGTACCCGAGAAAGTTGAGCTGGGAGAGGCTGGCGTCGTAGGGGACATTCCAAGTCAGCGTCGTTGAGCCCTTCGTCGAGCTGAAGTAGTGCTTTTGAGAGATGACCTTGTGCTTCACATCGGAGGCCCAGCAGTCGTTGTGAATGAAGACATTGATGATATCCTCCCTCTTCGACGGGATGTTCTTCCACGAGATCTTGACTTGGAGGTCCTCCCCAGCGGTGCCAGAGTCGTTCTCGACATAGACCTGGAGATTGGCGTCCGGGATCTTGTTGCTGATCTCAAACCCTGCCGTGGCTCTGATCTGGGCAGTGGTGGTCGCCACGAGGCCCTCAAATGGAAACCCGGTGCCGGTGACCCTTATGTCCATGCTCGGAATGAGGGAGAAATCGGCCCCAAATTCCTCAAGGTCCAAGTGGCTAATGTCGATGTCGGTGATGTTAGCGGCCCACTTGGCTCCGTAGTCGTATGTCCACAGGTGAGGATCGGCGGCGGAGAGCTTCTTGTAGCGGCTTGAAATTTGGCCCGAGGCAGTCATTTCCCCTGTTATGCTTCCGGCCCCAGCGGCCTGCCCGAAGCTGGAGATGCAAATTGAGGAGCGAAGCGACGAGTTAGAATGTTTGCGGTGTTTGTTGCGGCCAAACGACAACAGTTTGACACACTCACCCGTCAACAGCGAAGGTCATGGACTTCTTCGAATCCATCGTGAAAAGACCAAAGTCCACCGCGTCCGTGAAGTTGGTCTCGTTGTAGATCTCGTAGAAGTGCTGGCCGATTTCGAGGATGACAGGGTCCAAGAATCCCACACCGATGTTGACCTTACTTCGGCCTATCAGGGAGGCAGAGAAGTCTGTGATGTAGAACTGATTCCACTGAAGGGTCAGCTGGACCGAGGGGGCGAGGTAGGCGTAGCAGTTGATACAGGAAAATCCGTGGGCTGCAAAGGAGGTGGTTCCACCCCCAGAGGATGCCTCCAAAGTCGGGATGTCGATGGTGTACGCGGGCTGGATAACCTCGTCTTTGTCGAGGTCGTAGTTGAAGACGGTCCAATTCCTGATGTGGTTGAACTCATACTTGTACTCCAAGCACTCGAGGCAGAGCTCGTATTCTCCGACAGTGTACTCCGTTCCGTTCCATGTTATTTTCACGGGGGCCTACGACGAGGAGTAGTAAGAAGCGGCGAGTTAGAATCACGTAGGTGTTAGCGTGAGAAGAGCGAGTCTCTCACCTCGAGAGGCAGAATGTCCCTGTAGGGAGCGCAAGTTTCGTCGCAAAAGGTGGTTGCCAGCCTTCGAGGCTCAAAGGGCTGGGTCGGAGGCGAAACGTCCAAGGTCATGGAACCTTTCTTGATGGCGCGCTGATGGGAAACTTCAATCCTCTCCCCATTTTTATTGACTACGTCGCTTCTTGTCGCCACGTGGGTTTCGGGGTGGATTTCGACGTCGTCGTGGACGTGGAAAGTAGTTGAGAGCTTCCAGTCGGATCCGTCCTTGAGTTGGCCCGAGTGCGTTTGAGTGTGAGCACGGGAGGGGGAGGAAGTGGCAAGGAGCAACTGACGGCCAGAATGGAGGGGTGGGAGAGGGTTCTGGTGGAGGGGGCGGGGATCGGGGGTGGAGGTGGGAGTGGGGGGGGAAGGGGGGGTGTTGGTTAGGGTTGTGAGGAAGAAAGCAACGAGGGCACTAGAGGGGTGAACTTACCTGAGGATGTGCTCGAAGAGCGGGGAGAACTGCACAAGCAACAATTGTTAGGAAGGTGCGGAGGATGTGGGAGGTCAACCTCATCTTAATTGGGGTTCTAATTGTGGCGAGGGCGGGCGCTTTTGTCGTGACGTGAAAGTTAAGACCTTGGAAATGGCTTGGAGAACTGGAAGGGCTGCTGAAAAATTTAGAAGGATTTTTTACAAGTTTGCCAATTGTTGTTGTTTCCGACTGCTAACATAGGCCCGCAATTTGTATCATATATCCGCTTGCTTGCTGTCGCGATCTCGTATTTCCCAACGTCGTCATTGAACATCAATAATCATGGCAGGCAGCTCGGTCAACTGGACTAACAGCCGAGGGCTAACATCCAAGGTCACTCTTCTGGTTGTGCTGCTGCTGCTCGGAGGGGCACAGGCCAGGCCCGAATTCAGCACCTTCAATGTCACAAGCTTCGTTTGCAAAAAGCCAGCCGACTGTCCCGATGGGTTCAGTTGCTACAACTCTGAAACTCTCTTGGAGGTCGTGACGGAAGAAGGGTACTGCAACTGCTATGTCACAGTGGGCGCCGATGGAGAGGTGAGACGGGGTTTTGAGTGGGGGGTTGGGGGGTGGATCCGATGAGGTGGATCCGATGAGGTGGATATTTTTCTTCCTACTCACACTTTTGTTGGTTCGTCACAATTCGTAGGATTGCCAAGGACGTGGGCTTTTTAATGCGATATGGTTCGGAGGATGCGCTTTCATTATCACCTGCATGCAGGCCTTCATGGTGGGCAAGCTGCTCATGATATTTGTCAAGTTGAAGGCGGCCGGTGCGTTCTCCATGCAGAAGGCGTCGAACGTCGCCTTCATCTACTGCTTCCTGGCCGTCTTCGGAATTTTCATCTACCAATTTTCATGCTTTATGTGCGCCGCTAATTTGGGGCCTTTCGCATTATTCGCCGACAGCATTAGGCCCTTGGGGGTAGCCATGGGACTCGTCTTCATGATTCTTTGCGGCTTCCAGATCACAGTGGTTTGGATGAAACTGGCTCTAAGCACACAAGCCAAAGGCGGTGCATTGGAGAAGAAGATCAACAAGATCATGCTCTGTGTCAGAATCACACAGGGCCTGGTCATCGCCGTAGTCGCATTTTCAATGATCTCCGGGATCATCACCATCATGCGGCTCTTCACCACCCTCATGGGCCTGATGCTTGGGATCTTCTTCCACTTCGGCGGCAACATGCTGGGCAAAATCTTGATGCCCAAGGAGGACCCCACCATTGAGAAGTCGGTCTTCGAGAAGAGGGCAGAGCCGGCGAAAAAGGTGCTCCAAACAGCGGGACGACTACGAGTTATGATGATCCTCTTCGCCGTCTTAATCGTTCTGAGCAGCGTGGCCGGCTTGGTCAGCGCAGATCCCAACAAGTCTCTCGTCGGTGGAATTCTATTCCAAATCAACTTCTTCAATGCGGTCTTAGTCTTCTGGAACCTCATCGACTACCTTTCCTTCGGAGTGAGGAAGGTTCTGAAGAGCGGCAAAGTGGCAAGCTTCGGAGCTGCCACAACTGCAAACACAACAACGGTCGATTGAATGAGAGGGGTGGGGGGATAGGGTTGGGAGGTTAGGGGGGTTTTAGGGGGGTTTAGGTTGCAGTGGCAGAAGTGAAGCCAATTTGTTAAATTTATGTGGAGAGTAACTAGCTAGTCACACCTTTTCCCCAGCGAATACATATCTTCTTTCTTACCTTTCCACCACAGGTTTAGAAGATTTTTTTCCAAGTTTTTCGATTTGGCGATGTTTCACGCGTTTTATCGATATATTTTGTTCATATTCTTCACTTTGAGAACCCTAAGAGGGATAATTTTATAATCAGAAGGACAAAAAAGGGATTTGAAGTTGATTTCAAAAATTGATCTTCATAAGTTCCAAATTGTCCAAAATGTGTTCTCATAGCTATTTAAATATCCTCATTATTCTAAATAGGTACTTATATGGTTCATAAATTATTTTATCATGGATTTCCAGTTTTAAAATCGGCCAAGATGAACTTTTTTCGGAAATTTTAATACAGGTGACGGACTTTAAGAGGCCTTAGGGTGAATAATATGATCAAGATTGACCACTAAAATTCCTCTGACGTAAAATAAAATTCTCTGGGAAAATATCACCCCGTTTTCTGCTGCTGTGAACGTCCGCTACTTCTAGCCTTGTGTGTGGAGATTATTGTGATCATCTTACGCTCCCTCAATAAATTTGCAGACACACTTAGCGCCCCAATAGGGAGATAACTTGTGTCCCGGCAATCATAACAGATTCTTCCTGCTCCCCATTAACCTTATAATTCACCCACCCGCGCACCTCCCTCCCTTACGACCCAACCCGATCCCCTGATGAGGCTAACCCTACGCCCTGCCCGGCTACACGCCGTCCTCGCCCTTCAACTCGTCATGATCTTTCCCCCCACCTGCTCAGCAATCCCGGGCAGCGAGCTCGCTGTCCTGCTCGACTTCGCCAACACAACGTCGGTAGGGTGGGACACCACAAATACTGCAGGCGCTTGCAGTTGGTCCGGTGTCGTCTGCAGGGACGACACTGTGGTGGAACTGCAATTGGTTGGAGAGGCTTGACGGGCCACCTTCCCAAGTCCATAGGAAACCTAACATACCTTGAGTATTTCAACGTTAGGGAAAATGCTTTGAGTGGTCAGATACCCCAGTCCATTGGAAATCTAATACACCTTGAGAGGTTCGACGTTAGATGGAATGCTTTAAGCGGTCAATTACCCACTTCGATGGGCAACCTCCGATCCTTAACCGAACTATGTTTATGTAGGAATCAGTTTACGGGTCCAGTTTCCATGCTTAGCAGCTTAACATCGCTACAAGAGATCAACCTGTCCATTAATCAATTCACCGATTCTCTCGAATTTGCCAGAGGTCTATCTTCATTAGCATTCCTTGACCTTTCGAGCAACGATTTTTACGGGCTGATTCCGCCTGCTGTCGCAGAACTGTGTGCAAGGGAAACAACAACATGCGTTTTCGCATACAGCAATCGCCTCTGCGGTGATGGGGAGAGAGGTGAGACTACCCGTTCATATCCTTCACCTATCGATACCTTCCTCTGCTGACAATTCTTCACTCCCCCCCCTTTACTCGATCCTCACAGTACTCGGCTACACCTGCTCTCCATGTGCCGCAAAGGCCAACTGCGCTGCCAACGGCGAGTGCCACAACGGCTTCGACCCCTCAGATTTTTTCTGCGCGACTTGCCCAAGCAATCACTTTAATGCCGGAGGCAGTTACGTAAAATGTGCTGGAGGCGCCTTTGGCGTAGTTGCCCCCGTTCTATTCATCGGTACAGTCGTACTCATAATCGTCATTACGGTCTGGTTCCTGAAGCGACTAAATATCATCAAGGAGCACCACGTCAACAAAGTGTTCAACCTCAATATGGACACGCAGATGTTACAGTCCACAAATACAACACTATACATATGTATAGTGTTGTATTTGTGGACTGTAACAGTGTGGCTAGAGATAGCCGTTAACAAAGAGCAAAAAGCAAATTGACAGTTGAGAATATAAAATGTGCCAAAAATTAAATTATCCTTAAATGTATGGAAGAATTTACACTGCAAGAATTATCTTACTTTCTTGTCATGTTGCTTGGTGGCATTGGTGGATTGGCTCATGTTATTCAAAGAAGTCGATGTACAAAAATAAATTGCTGTGGTGTATCATGCACAAGAGATATTAAAAATATGACAGAGGAAAAAGAAAAAGAAAACAATTTAGAATTGTTGGATCAAATGGAAAATAAAATCTGAGAGATATTATGTTAAACAAAATTTATGTTAAGTTGAGAAAAATCTTCTTCAACAAAGGTTTCTCTTCTTTGTCTCCTTGGTTTTTGTCTCGTGAATTTTTCTTGAAGTTCTCTATCACTATCAGTATCATAACTGGTGTCGCTATCATCTCTGTCTTTAACAACTTGCTTTTTCTTATTCTTTACAGGTTGCTTCTTGGCTTTCATCTTCTTCTTGTAAACCACCCTTTCCTCAATGTCCTCTTCACTACTTGTATCATCTTCAGAGATGTAGACAATCTTTTCTATCACCTTTTTCTTTTTACGACTTTTTTTGGGTTTCTCCACTTCTACAGGGCTGTTCTCTTGTTTCTTCTTATTCCTTATGTTCTGTAATCTTTTAAGCCTTGCTTTTTCAAATGCATCTTTCTGCTTTTGTGTTCTTTCTGAGCGTTTGCTTTTAGGTTTTTCTAGAGGTGGTTCATCTGAACTATAGCCTCCTACTTCAATTTGTTGGCTTGGCACTGCTGGGTTGTAATACTCGCTGTCTGACATTCTTAATAAAGAATACTAGAAAAAAAAAATCTTCTATTCTTGTATATGGAAGAGAGACAGAAGCAGACACAAGACACAGAAGAAGTTACAAAGTATATGGAAGATTTTCAAATAGAAGATCCTAGTAAATTTGATTTTAGTGAAAGTTACTACAAAAGTGCCGAATATTTTAAGAAGGAGTTTCCAAACTTTCCTTCTGATGAATTTTATAAGGTTCTAGAACTACATGCAAATGGGGTCACTCCAAAGCAATTTAAGGCGATGAAAAAAAAGGATTTGAAGAAGGAAGCAAAGAAGGCTGGAAAGAAAACAAAAAATATGTAGTGTATTATGGAACAACCACCTATATCTAGTAGGCAAATTTATCTCAATAGTAAGGACGGTTTTAGAATAGACCCGTCACACACCTCTGACATTTTCTTTTTTTTTAATGATGTCATAGCACCGCCTTTGAATGTAACAATGGAAATAAGCGTGGTGTCTGCTTCAATTCCAATGAGTTATAATATAATAAACAGTACCAATAACTTGCTAGTGTATAACACAAATCAAACTTTTACAATTCCTATTGGGAATTATAATGCCCTACAACTTGCTGATGCTTTGAAAGATAACATAAATATTTTAAGCAATGTTACTTATTCTAGCAGGTTTAACAAATTTACTTTTACAAGCACACAAACTTTTACCATAGAATTAGCATCTACTTGTTTAAAACTTCTTGGATTTACAAACGCACAGCATTCTAGTCCTAATGATGTTTTAACTTCAAATAGCATTGTTAATTTATCTGGCATTAGTAGCATCTATGTCCATTCTTCGTTGCTTACCAACAACCTTGATTCACGAACAAAAACTTTATCTAATATACTTTGCCGTATTCCTGTTGACACAGCGTCCTATGGCATTTTACAGTATATTAATAATAACAATTTCAAATGTTCTGTTAATGATAAAACAATAGATCTTCTTCGCATACGTTTAGAAGATGATGATACTAATTTAATTCAATTGAATGGACAGGAGTGGGTCATCACTCTTCAGGTGGATTTTGCATATAAAAGACTGCTAAAGAATGATGAAAGTGAACTATTAAATAATATCTAGGCAATAGTATTATGAAGTTCTTTAAAAAGGTTGGAAGAGGTTTAGGAAAAATTTTTAAAAAAGCAAATCACACAGCGACAAAGGTTTTTTCAAAGGCAGGGGAGATTGCTCACTCTGTTGGAGGTGCAATGGACAAAATAGGTGGGTCTACTGTTGGCAAAAAAATATTAGATCTAATTCCAGAAGGTCACTTAATTTATGATACAGTTAGGACTGGTGTAGGTGCAGTTGATAAAGGTTTTCACAAAGCAAGTGATTTATCCAAAGGGGTTGAACGTTTGACTAGTGCCAAAAATTTAGATGCCGTATTGAAACAAGGAGAACAACTATTCAATGCTGGGAAGGCTGGTTTTCAAAGTAGTAAAGGTGATTATGAAGAGGTAAGAGGCAAACTTGAGAAGGTAAGAACAGAAAGAAGAAGGTCAAAGCGTGATAGGAGATAGTTTTTAGTTTATTTTCTTGTATTAATTATTAAAGATGCCAATTGGAAGGAAGCAAGAAAGAAGTTATGGATATGTGTTGACTTTAAGAAGCAAGGATAAGATTATGGGTGCAAATAACAATTTTGTTTGTCAGTTGCCTAGTGCCTTTGCAGTTACTAGTGAAAATTATCTCATTAAGTTAATTAA
Organism: Triparma verrucosa; assembly: GCA_030267905.1. Lineage (NCBI taxonomy): Eukaryota > Bolidophyceae > Parmales > Triparmaceae > Triparma > Triparma verrucosa. The sequence continues at coordinate 9,044 of BRXX01000083.1, read as the reverse complement.
TGCACATATCCCCCTGCCTCAATTTGATACTAACACAAATGCCACACACCTTTACAGGAGTGCTGGTGTTGAGGTCTGTGTGGATTTTGGGGCGAAAACAAATTCAATAGACACAAACAGAGGAGGGCTTCAATCATACGGGTTTACAAAGATGCCCAGTAGCGTGATAACTTCGCAGTCAACAGCCCTAGAAAATGATGGTGACAAACCTACACATGTGGTATCCAATCCAAATTTTCAGAACATACGATGCCAGTTGAAGGATTCTAGTGGAAATTTGCTATTGAGTTACTCTGTGGCTGATGGTTCTACAGCATTGCCCCCTGACTGTGTCCTTCAATTTTTGTTTGAACCCATATCTTAAAAATATTTTTTTTAATTTCTCTAGTAGTATTATTATGAGTTTAACAGCAAATCTTGCCTATACAGTGAAGCCTTCAGCCGTTTCGGCAAGAGCATTCACGCATTCTAGCAACACGATTAATGGAACACAATTTGGTGGAGGTGACGTAATTAAAATAGATATTCCCACAGGAGTATTTGGAGAATATCTCGATCCAAACAACTCTTTTATCAAGTTAAAGTTTACTAATAACTCGGGTCAAACTTATACATTAGACTCAAGTGTACTATCTATTATATCGAGAATGACAGTGGAATATTCGGGGTATATATTAGAGGACGTCTCCGATCTAGGAGTTTTAAATGCAATTTTTATGGATACACAGGTGGATTTTGGCACTAAAAAAACAACCTTGGCAGTGCAACAAGGGACTAGTGGACAAGAAGACCGCTCTGGAGCGCAATTTGCAAATAATGGAAATGGTGTATTTACATTTGGGTTGCCCTCTTTTATATTAGGGCTGACTGCCAGTAAATATTTACCAATAGGTGCTATGACCTCATCAGACACTTTAAGGCTTTCCTTGTATTTGGCTGATTCAGGAATTCCCGTAGTTTGTGCAGACGCTGGGCATAGTGGAACATACCAAATAACTGAATGTAGTTATGAGGCTCATATTATTAAATTAGAAGAGTCAGCAGAGATGATGATAAGGCAATCTACTAAAATGAACTATAGAATTCATGGTGACACATTTAGAAGTTTCAATACTACTTTGGCTCAAAATGATACACAGAGTTCTGTTAATATTCCAATCAAATGTAGTTCTCTTAAGACTTTAATTATAGCCCACAGATACTCAGCAGACACAACTTCAAAAATTCGCCAGTCAATAACTAACAGGACAAGATCTGACTTAACTGAATATTATTTCAATATAGGATCTAAGCGTGTTCCACAAAAGCCAATCAAAACCAATGATGCATTATGTTCTGATACCTTTACGAATATTCAAAAAGCACTCCATCATTTTGGAGATAGGCATACGGGGGTATCTTTTAATCACACAGATTTTCCTTTGACAGCAACAAATGCAGTAGGCGGTGCTTTTGTAATAATGCAGGACATGGAGGCGTTCAGTGGAAAAACAGATGTATTGAATACAGGGGAATCAACTGTAAGTCAACAAATCTTTTTCAATGGAACTTATGATGGCATACCTGCACAGTGTCTTGTGACCTCTTATGCTCATTTTGACTGTATGCTCGAGATAGACCCTTCTGGAATTGCCCGTGTATTGTTTTAAATTTTTTATTTATGTTTTTATGAACCAGATAATGTTACAACAGGTCGTGGAAAACTTTGGCAGGGTGTTTGACATAACAGGTGTGCAAGAGAAGAATGGAATTGAAGTTTTAGGGACTAAATTATCATGCAACAAACCTTCAACTGGAGGGTTGAGTAGGTCAGTTCTACGGAAAGCATACATATCTAACAACTGTTGTCCTCGGCTTAAAACCAACGTTACAAAGAAAAGGTTAGTTCAAGCACTTATGCGTTGTTAAATTTTCTTCTATTCTTATATATGAAGATTGAAGAGATTCCTTCCAAGATAAATAGTAAGGAAATGCCACTTCCAAAACTAGTGTGTGATAAAGATTTATGTGGAATACCTGAACCCCTTGCTGGTTCAGATGGTGTCCACTTCTGTTTAATAATTTCTGGCAAACCAGCATCAGGTAAGTCATCGTTGGCTATTTCTCTTCTAACTGCAAAGAAGGAAAAAAGGGTGTATCGTGGAAGGTTTGATCACATCATCACGTTTGTTCCTTCTCATAGTTTAAAGTCACTTAAAAACAATCCATTTGAAGATTTAGATGAAAGAAAACAGAACAGTGAACTGAACTTAGAAAACCTCGAAAAAGCCTACGATCAAATTAAAAAGCACTCCAACGGTGATGAGACAACTTTGCTTTATCTCGATGACATGGCTTCAGACCTTAAACAAAATGTGAAAGTTCAAGAACTGTTTAATAGAATTGTTTTAAACAGACGGCACTTGAAGTGTAGCATTATATTTTTGGTTCAATATTGGAAAAGCATTCCAATTAATGTTCGTAAGAATTCAAGCCACATAATTCTTTATAAGACGTTAAACAAACTTGAGAACTCAGCCATTTTCAATGAGGTTTTAAATTTGCATCATGATGATGTTGATGCTATTTTTAATTATGTATTTGACAAGAGGTTTAACTTTCTCATGATAGATATTAACAGAGGGAGATTCTACAAGAACTTCAACCTGCTTAAACTGTCTAAAAATTAATCTTTTTCTTATTTATGTTAAAATTTATTGATTTGTTTTGTGGCATGGGGGCTTTCCATTTTGCATTGAAAGATCATCAGTGTGTTCTTGCCTGTGACAATAATAAAAACTGCAGAGATACTTACATGATGAATTACAAAGTAGGGGAAAACATTGTAAAGGGTGACATTAATGAAATTAGGGAAATACCAAAAGCAGACCTTGTCTGTGCAGGTTTCCCTTGTCAAGCATTCTCAATTATTGGAAAGCATAAGGGCTTAAAGGATAACAGGGGGGCGTTAATATACGAGGTTTTTAGAGTTATAAAAAAAGCAAACCCTGATTATGTTATTCTAGAGAATGTTAAGAACTTATTAAAACACAAGGGTGTGCTAAGATTAATACATGAAACTATGTCACAAGAAGGGTATAATGTCTATCAAAAAGTTTTAAATGCAAAGGAGTATGGCATTCCCCAAAATAGGGAAAGAATTTTCTTTGTTTGTGTAAAATTATCAAAAAGCAAGTTGGCATTTCAATTCCCTTCTCCTTCACCAACACCACTGCTTTCTCAGTACCTTAGGCAAGATTTGCTTAGACCTCATTCTTATTGCATACGTGCTTTTGGTGGAAGGTATGCACCAATAAGTAGTCGCCACAATTGGTCACACTACAAGACTAGGGGAGGAGAAATTTATAAATTAACAAAAGAGGACTGCATGAGGTTGATGGGTTATCCTGACACATTCGTTTGGTGTGGATCAATTTCAAGGCAATATGAAATGATTGGCAACTCTATACCTACTTGCTTAACAGTGGGGGTTGTTTTAGAAATTCTTAAACAGTATGATGGGAACGCAAACTCTGTTCCCTTGAAAAAACCTGCCCCAATTTGACAGGGAACGCAGGAACGCAAATTTCAAACCTTTTTTTTCAAATTGAATCCTATCCTCCATAATCTCAAATCCTATAAAAACTTTTTCTGAAATTTGCGTTCTTGCGTTCCCTGTCAAATTGGGGCAGGTTTTTTTAAGGGAACAGAGTTTGCGTTCCCAAAATATTTTCTTGTCTCTTGTATGAGTAAGTCCAACAAAAGCAGAGCATCTGTCCCAGTTGTTTCAGATGATGAAGAAAGTGATGAAGAAGAAACAGTTGTTGTAGAACCAAGTATAGGAAAGAAGAAACAGAGCAAAGTCCAAGACCTTGCAACTATGTCAGAGAAACAAATTAACCAAATAAAGTGGAATGATAAAAAGTTAAGGCAATACAACGTGCAGAACAAAAAGCACAATGGCAGAGACATAATTTTCGAACCTGACATTGATAAGACAATAAAAAAAGAGTATGTAGAACTTCCTCAAAACATTGGAAGAGACACCTTTTATGGTGTCATATCTAGGAAATACATTGGAATTTCAAGGAGAAGGCTCTACAAGTTTTTGTCTAATCAACCTTTGTATCAAAGGGGTAGGGACAGAATTCAACAGCCACTTGCTAAACCTATTATAAGCAGTCGTCCATTTGAAAGAGTCCAAATAGATCTTATTGACACTTCCAAACTCTCAAACAATGTTTATCCTTTCACATTAACTTATATTGACACTTTTTCCAAAAAGGTTCATGCACGTCCATTGAAGAACAAGAAAGAACAAACAGTGCAAAAAGAATTAGAGTCAATTTTAAAAAGCCTACCAATTGGTGCAACAGTCAAGTTAATTCAATCTGATAACGGCTCTGAATTCAACAACATTTCAAAAGCGTTTCCTAACAGCAAGAGCATAAAATCTTCTCCCTACAACCCTGCTTCTAATGGTATGATCGAGAGAGTGCATAGGTTTATTAAGAAATACATTCACTTTGCAAATTTGACTAAGAAGGCAACATTCCCTGATCAGTTGAAGGGTGTTCTTAAGTTGTACAATGAAAGAAAGAACACAATAACAAAGTTTACTCCAAATGAATTAGATAAGGTAGACCTCGATCCAGAAATTAAAAAACAGGTTAAAGAAAGAATTGAAAAATCTGGAAGAAAGAATTCACTAGTTGAAAGAAATTTTCCCTCTTTAAGTGTTGGAGACTTTGTACGCCTTGCAATTATTAAAACCTCAGACCTTGATAAATTGTATGAGCAGTGGTCGGAAGAGAGTTACGAAGTTGCCCAAGTGAGAAAAACCACTCCTCCAACCTACAAGTTGAAAGGAAAATCCTACATCTATCAGAGAGACTACCTGCTTAAAATTCCAAAAGAATCCGAAGAGGAGCGTAAAAAAAAAGAAAAGGAACTGACAAAAAAGCAAGAAGCAGAAAAGCAGAAGAAAATTGATGAGCAAGAGGCTACAAGACAAACAGCACAAAGGAACAGAGAATTAGCAAAATTGACTAAGCAGAAGAAGTACCTCTATGACGTAGGGCAGAAACTTTTATTCAGTAAGGAATGGTTTGAAAAGCATGACAAAAGCCTTGTCAAGGAGTTCGGTGCTAGAACCCGCACAGGTGTCATCTCTAGTAAAAGCAAGAACAATTATTATATAAAATTCATAGATGCAGATTATAAAGACTACAAAGGAGAACAAAGGAACATTTACCAAAAGAGCGTTGTCGAAAAAGATGCCACAAAATTATAATATTTTTCTTCTATAATGAAACCTGAATATCAAATAACAAAAGATGACCTAGACCAAACTGAAGTATATGTAGCCCCCACAGGAGGAATGCTTTATAAGCAAGGAGGCAGGACAGAATTTACAGAAGTTGCAAACTCAACAATGACTGATTTTTTGAAAAGTGAAAAAGGATTTAAAAACATTATAGGACGCCCAAAAACTGAACTTACAGATGTTGACATAAAATTTGATCCCATGGTTGACTTTTTGCACAGCACTTCCTCTTTTGGCAGAAACGAACCAAATGTTATTCACCGACAAGAAAGAAACCAAAATAGAAGACCACCCACACAGCAGTTTATGGCTTACCTGCAGAATGAATTTGTTGCAGAAAATGAAAGGGTTAAAATGAGGAGGCAGAATAGAAATGTTAATATAATACCTGACGATGAATTGAGAAGACGCAGACCCAATAGAAGAAGAGAGCCTTTGATTCCCCGACAAGATAATTTCGTAGACCCTTACGACGAAATGTTTATAGAATAAATATTTTTATTATTATATGGACGGAAATAAAAACTTTAGAAATACTCTGAATGGAATAAACAATGAAATAGATGCATCAACAATTGTATTCGGAAGTGATGAATACCAGCCAAATGCCTTTCTAAAAACTGATTCAAGCAAAAAAGTTGTTACACAATCAAAAATAACAAACACAGATGTTAATGACAACACATTTACAATTGCCAAGACCAATGGTTTGCAATCTGCAATTGATGCAAAGCAGAATACAATTCAAGATGGAGACCTTACTATTGCCAAGACTAATGGTTTACAAACTGCCATAGATGCAAAGCAGAACACAATTCAAGATGGAGACCTTACTATTGCCAAGACTAATGGTTTACAAACTGCCATAGATGCAAAGCAGAACACAATTCAAGATGGAGACCTTACTATTGCTATGACCAATGGTTTACAATCTGCCATAGATTCAAGGCAGAACACAATTCAAGATGGAGACCTTACTATTGCTATGACCAATGGTTTACAAACTGCCATAGATTCTATAAATACCACCTTGACAAACGATGTTGTAAAGAAGACAGGAGACCAGTCAATTTCGGGTACAAAAACTTTTACAAGTAATCTGATAAATTTTCCAACTACTGATAGTGAAAGCAAAATAAGACTTTCTGGTTATTCGACCATTAGGTTAATAGGTGTCGAAAGTGGTTTAAGATTTGGACGACTAGGTGGTACTGGCAATTCAGGTGCGACAGCGATGGTTCATACAATGGAAACGAGTGAAAACAGTGGATTTTTGTGGAGACATACTAACCACACGTCCACACAGGGTAGTATGTCCCTGAGCAATCGTGGCTCATTAACAGTAGCAGAAGGCATACGGGTTGGTTATTCAACTACTGATACAACTTTTAATGATTCTTATGATTTAGATGTTAATGGAGTTTGTAAATTAGGCGATTTAAGTAATATCGCACAAGATTCTAATAAATCTCTTTTAATATTGGGATATAGGTCAAGTAGTAATTTTAATAGATTATTAAGTATAAAGACACCTCCTTCTTTAAGCGACCATAATAGCCCATTCACATTTGATACAGGTAATGCCGTTGATTTTGTTATAGACGGTAATTCAAGATTAAAGATTAACCACGATGGAAAAATTGGAGTTAGTCAAACTAGTCCAACTGAAAGTTTAGATGTTGTTGGCAGAATAAAGACTAGTGAAGGCATTACTATTGATAGCGACCAAGCCCAAATAAATGTAGAAAACGGAAACAACTTTTTAGACATTTCAATTAGCACTTCAAGTAATTTTCCCTGCATCTTCATACTCCGCTATTGTCCTGCCTGGGGGAGTTCCTGGGGTTAATCATTTAGCGGATTGTGAGACTTTGAAGTCATTATTGTTGGAACATCATGAACAAAAAGGTTTAATAGGTGAGAGAGAGAGAAGGCGTATCAACAAATAAAACAAACAAAACACGGAACCCCGACTTTTGTTCAAACTACCCATTATGTTTTTTCTAACGGCACGTGGTCGACCGTTTTTAAATTTAATCAAAGCCGCAATATGCGCCGCACCTTCAAAAGTTCTCTCCCCTTTGAACCTCCTAAACGGTTCTCCCTGCACGGGTTACCCGTCTCCCTCCTTCAATGAATTAATCGAAAAGAACGGCGGGATACTATCATCCGACGACGTAGTTTACTGTCCTAAGAATAATTTGATTACGAGTAAAGGGCCCGCGACGGCTATGATGTTCGGGTTGACTGTTGGGGAGTATTTGTTTGGGGAGGAGAAGGCGGGGGAAATCGCGGGGGAACTTCTGATGCTTGAAGAAGGGGAGGAATGAACTGAAACATATTGCTATTTATTTCTGATCAAAAATTCTTATGACTCTACTTTTAATATGTGATTTATCCAAACATTTGTTGTGTGTCCTTCCCACCTAGATTCCAGTTCTTGATTGTATTTCTGTTGAATGATTTGGCACCATAAAACATATGCCTCATATTTTTTACGTTACTTACATTCCAAGACGAAATATTTCCGTTAAACGACTCGGCTTGATGAAACATCGAAGACATGTTGGTGACATTCGCCACATTCCAGCTTGATAGGTCACCGTCGAACCTTTTTCCTGCTTCTCCGGGACCAAAATCTCCGTAGCAGTTAAACAAACTCCTCATGCTCGTGACCTCAGAGACGTTCCACTCACTAATGGGCCCGTACTTCTCCACTGCGGCCTGTTCATCTGTGCAGTATTCTCTCACCGCTGCCTTCAAACTCTCATTGGATTTGAAATCCTTGCCGCCCCAAAGGGGGCCCCAAACGGGGCCAAACTTCTTTACAAGCTTCCCCTGAACCTCCCCTGGGAACGTCTGAAACTCCTCCTTCAGAATCACTGGATCGTCTGATTTGCTCAAGCTAAGTGCAGCATCAGTCTCACCGTCTACCCTCAGAACAAAAGCTGCCTTCTCTCTAAAAGTGTAGAACTCAAAAGCATCATGAAACTTCTCAAGAAGCTCTGCCCTGGTCGCCTTTAAGAGCTGCTCAAACTCCTCCTTCGGAATCTCTGCGGCATCGCCCTCGCTCATCTGAGGAATGGCTGAGTCAACATCAAGTTTTAAATAGGCCATTGTCCGCTCAAGGTTGCTGAAACCAAAAGTGCGGAACTTCCGTAGAAATTTCACCCTGACAGTCTCTAAGAGCTTATCAAACTCCTCCTTTGGGATCTCTGCGGCATCGTCATCGCTCAAATAAGGGATCGCAGCCTCGTCATTAACCCTCAAAAAGAACAAGGTTCGCTCAAGGCTGCTCACATAGTCAAAAGCATCATGAAACTTCTCAAGAAGCTTCGCCCTATTTGCCTTGGAGAGCTGCTCAAACTCCTCCTTCGGAATCTCTGCGGCAT
>BRXX01000082.1:62965-152280 GCA_030267905.1 Triparma verrucosa | reverse complement strand
TAACCCTAACCCTAACCCTAACCCTAACCCTAACCCTAACCCTAACCCTAACCCTAACCCTAACCATAACCCCAAAAACCGGACGCCAAATGGAATCACCGCGTCAACTTCAATCCAGTTTCAGCTCTATACTTCTTCTCTTCGACCCCCCGCGTTTGTTTTGTTATTCCATCATAATCATTGGTGCCGTTTGCTGCGCGCTTAGACATGATAACTCGTAAGGGCACAAATTATCTCTGAGATCTTGATTTTGCTCTCACTTTCCAGCCCTGTGGAAAAGACGTCCTATAAAGTACAAATCGTCGCTTCAGACTAGTTACACAGCTCGATATAGATTTAAATCTAGCACTGACGACAGATTGACAGCTAACAGTCCTAAGCTATATCCGTCTCTATCGCTACAAGTCTTTAATTTAGACATAACACAACCTCCAAGATCGTCCGGCCAGCACGCAATATATTAAAAGTAATGCAGGAAAATAGAGGCAGAGGGCGTGGGGGGGGTCGAGGGCGGGGTGGACGGAAGGTTTCTCCAAAAAGATATAATCAGCAACAGAGCACCTCGGAGCAGCCCCAGCATCAGTATCAGTCGCAAGAGCAGCTCTCGACTATGTCGCTTGCGCCTTCACGTCTTCCTCCTGGCTTTGAAGCTTCATTTATCCCTGGCCAAAGCTATGGCTCATCGCACCAAACCAAACCCAAAAGCGCCGCTGCAGTCCCAGCCCCGGCCGGCAAAAAAAACCTACCACCTCCTCCGATGCACACTTCGCAACCAGATTCTAACTCGCAACCTCCTCAACCACCAAATCCGAAACCCAAACCCAATCCGAACAAAACACAACCAAAGGGCAAGAAGAAAAATCTCCCTCCTCCGCCGATGCATGTGTCTCAGCCGCTTCCGTACCAGCAACAACAACAGCTTCAAGAACAGCAACTAACCGCCACGCCTTCCTCCTCCCGCCCCAATACAAACTCCACCACCACCTCCACCAGCAACCACCAAAGCAAACCAAAGCCAGTCAACCTCCTGAATCCAAACTCAAGGTCGCCCCTTAGCTACGGCGCCGGCCGCAAAATAAAGATAATGCACGTCGCCGAGAAGCCTTCGATCGCCTCCTCCATCGCCAAGGCCCTCTCTCAGACCTCCAACGACTTCCAATCTGAAAGGAGTCTGATGCCGACTCACACCTTCACCACTACTGCTGCGAAGCTCCCCTTCCACCCTTCTCCGAACTGCAGCTCCTGCAGCCACGTCGTGACTTCCGTCGCCGGTCATGTGTTCAACGTCGACTTCAGCGACCAGTTTCAGAGTTGGGAGTCCTGTGCGCCTGAGGAGGTGAGTGTTTGTGAACCCGGCACTCAACACCACCATCTGATTATTACCGATTAATTCTCTTTCTCTAACATACCTTTGCTCCCTCCTGCTGCAGCTATTCCAGGCTCCTACCGTCAAGAAACCAACCAAGGGCAGCCTCCTCAAGCACCTCCAAACCTGCTACAAGAACTGCGACTTTCTCGTCCTTTGGATGGACTGCGACCGGGAGGGCGAGAACATCAACTTCGAGGTCCTGACGGTCCTCGGCATTACCTCTGAGCCTGGCTGGTCCCGCGTCTACCGCGCGAAGTTCTCCGCTATCGCCGAGTCCGACATCCTCAAGGCGTACGCCGCACTTATAAAGCCCGACCAGCTCCAGTCGCTCGCCGTCGACGCGCGCCAGGAGTTGGACTTGAAGGTTGGCTGCGCCTTCTCCCGCTATCAGACTCGCTACTTTCAGGGCCGGTACGCTGACTTGGACTCTTCGGTCATATCCTACGGCCCTTGTCAGACTCCGACTCTCGGTTTCGTTGTCCAGCGGCATGTGGAGATCGAAATGTTCAAGCCGGAGCCGTACTGGGTTCTCGATTGCGCCATCATCAAGAGCGGAAGAATTTGCAGGGCCCTGTGGAAGTTCGGCCGAAGCTTTAGGTGAGAGGTGGAATTCGACATCAATAAAATGCACTTCACTCAACCCTAACCTCTCCCTAACCTCTCCTCGCAGCAAACACAAAGTGGAAGAGGTAATGAAGGCCTGTGTTTCGCCCGTTCTGGATATCAACGATCCTGACCAGAGGCGCCTCATTCCGAACAGCTTGACAGTGATGAACGTTACAAAAAGGGAGGCTAAGCAGGGCCGTCCTACTCCGATGAATACCGTCGCGTTCCTCAAAGCTTGCAGCAAGAATCTCGGCATCGGCCCTCACGCTGCCCTGCAGACTGCGGAGCGTCTGTACCTCGCCGGATACTTGAGCTACCCTAGGACTGAGAGCTCAGCCTATCCCAAGAGCTTTGACATCCGTTACCACCTCGAGCAGCAGGCGAACCATTCGAGTTGGGGCGGCTATGTTCGGAAGCTCCTCGCCCAAGGCTTGAGCAAAGGCCGCGGTGGTTTTGATGCGGGCGATCACCCTCCCATCACGCCCTGCCGAGCTCCTGACGGCGGCCTCTCCGGAGATCAGTGGCGAGTTTACGAGCTCGTGGTCAGGCACTTTATTGCCACTGTCAGTCAGGTGAGGCACATGTAATAGATACCGACGTCCGTATCCGCCTCTATTTTCGTTGCATTATTCCAACTCCTCGTCTCGTTTCATCACAGGACGCCATCTGGAACAAAACCCATGTCGATTTCCAGGTCGACAATGTAGAGGGCGAGAAGGGCGCCTTCACCTTGGACGGAAAGGAACTGGTGGACCCGGGATTTCTGGAGGTGAGAGTATGCGAGGAGGCGTGTGTACTGGATATCGACGTACATAGTCAATACTTCCGTACAAAACGCTAAACGACTCCCTCGCTATTTCTAACGTCACGCTCGTCACAGATTCTCCTGCATCGGCAGTTCGGAGAGAAGGAGGACGACGTCGAGGGCCTCGATGATACTGAAGAGAAGACGCTTCCGGAGTTTGTAATTGGAGAGAGAATAACGATCACGCCGCCGACATCCGATAGCGGAAATCGGAGCGGGGGTGTTGAGGTTGCTCAGGTGAGAGGTGGCGAGGAGCGAAGTGACAAGCTAGGAAGGCACACTTATGAGATGTCATTGTCCGTCTCCGGGACTTCTGTACTGCTATAGTATTCTAACTCGTCGCTTCGCTCCTCGGCTCGCTTCGCTCGTCGCAGAGTGGCGTGCGCTCCACGATCTCCATGAAAGAGAGGATGACGACTCCGCCGGGTTACCTGACGGAGAGCGATTTGATTGGAATCATGGAGCGAGAGGGAATCGGCACCGACGCGTCCATTCCCACTCACATTGAGAACATCATGAAGCGCAAGTACTCCACCCTTGAGACGGGCAGGAGGTGAGAAGCTGCAAGAATTTGACCTTGACCATCACCGCTATATAAATCTAACTCGTCGCCTCCCTCTGCTCTTTGGCTCAGAATCAAGCCCAGCAAGGTGAGAGACTTCGAGGAGCGAAGTGATGGGCTGAGAAGGCGTGTGTATTCAGATATCGACGTAAATTGCCGATACTTCCTTGCGTATCACTGCTTCCAACTTCTACTCCGTTTCTAACATCACAAACATCTCTTCCTTTGCGACTCGCTCCGCTCGTCGCAGCTCGGCTTGGTTTTGGCGCAGGGCTACCACTTGATAGATTCTGCATTGGTGCTACCCGTCGCCCGCGCATCAATAGAGAAGCAGTGCGATGACATAGCGAAAGGGTTGGCAGATAAGGAGTCCGTCGTTGTCAAGAGCCTGAAGTTCTTCGAGGAGAAGGTGAGCATTTTTTAGAAGCCCCAAAAAACCTTTATCACTGTTTCTAACACAGACAACGCAAACTTCCATGCGATCGCTCGCTCGTCGCAGTTCTCCAATTTTGTCTCAAACATCGCCAAGATGGACGTTCTCTTCGGCTCGAGCTTCACGGAGCTGGAGGACGCAGGGCAAGGTGAGTCGCTGAGAAGGCTTGTATCTACTACTCGCTACACATTTCTAACTATTCGCTTCGCTCTTCGCTTCGCTCTTCGCAGCCTTCACCCGCTGCGGACTGACTCGAAGGTACCTGCAGTATATCAGCGGTCCTCCAACGCGTCTCTACAACAAGTTCACCGAAACGGTGTACTCGCTTCCTCCCGGCGGCATTGTGAAGCAGTGGAGTGGCAAGCTCTGCTCTGTCCCGGAGTGCAACTTTGAGCTCTGCAAGTATGCGGTGGGAAATCCGACGCGGACCTTCCCCCTCTGCCCTCGCTGCTACAACGAGCCCCGGGAGGAATGGGGCCAGACCGAGGGCGTGGCGTCCGAAAACGAGGACATTGACGACAAGAAGCAGCGACAGCAGACAATTGCGGGTCGCACCATCGTTCTTAACTCTCCCCTACCCGACCTTCACCCGACGATCGAGGAGATGACAGTATGCCCCGATCCGGAGAGTGGCGGAGTTTTCGTCGTTGATGTGAGCTCTGGAAACCGATGGAGCTTCGTCAGCACTCGCGCTCCAACCACCCTGCACCTGCCCAAGGAAGTAAAGAGGGTTCGGGTATTGAACAAGCGCGAAGAAGTGACCATGTGCCGATTCATTGAGGTCGAGTTCAAGGACGGACAGAGTCCTCTCCCCGATGGCGAGCCTAAGCACACCGGCTGCTTGATCATGGACGAGATTCTCCAAGGTCTAATCAGGAAATCATTCGGCAGTGACCGCTTAAAGTCTTCTGGCCGGGGCGGACGAGGAAGGGGTAGGGGACGAGGTGGACGGGGGCGAGGCCGAGGAGGTAGGGGCAAGAAAGACCCCAAGATGAGTTTCTCCGAATTTTAGCGACATAGAGTAGAGCATATAAAACATTTGAACTAGCAAAAATCACTTCCTTTTCTTAAATTATGTTCCTAAAATACTTAACGCTAACGCTAACCAACGCACAAGTAAATTGCTTTGCTTGTTAGCATCCTCAACAACCATCCTCAACTAACCTCCTACAGACTTCTTCGAGCCCGTAAGGACCCTGCGTTCGCCGTCCTTGTTGTACTTGTACGGGTTGTAGTAATTGTGGTAACGGGATTCAGAGCTGCAGGCGAAAAGCGTAAGCGAGCAGTCACGCGTGAGGATTTTGAAATGAATTGACGAGGTTATGGCAACGGAAAAATAAATCTGCGAAAGCAATGCATAGGGGATTTTCGCACCCCCTCCCACCCTCCTTCTCTCACCTGCTGCTGGAACTAGAACTGCTGCTGCTAGAACTGGAGGAGGACGGATCAGAGGACGACGAGGTGTCGGACGGGGCAGCAGTGGGACGTTTGGTTAGGGAGCTTGTTGGGGAGAAGGTCAGGGATTCAGTCGGTGGTTGGGTCGGTATGCCTTGAATTTCGGTAGGTGCATCAGTCAGAACTGGAGGTTTGTGAGTAGTTGACACTATTGCCTGTGTCACGAACTGCGTGTCCTTCTTTCTTCTCTTTGTAGGGAGGGGGTAACCGCAGTTGGGCTTAAGCACGACCAAGTCCCCGTGCAAGTCAATGAACTCGAACTTCGTCACCATCCCCGCTTTCGTAGCACCGTACTTGCAGAGTTCGTTCTGCAGCCAGGCCTTGGCGACGTCCTCTCCGAGCAACCTTCCCATCTCGTTGTCGCTCTCAAAGTGGACGCCGGCGAAGCACCTTCCGTCTCCTATGTTCACACTGAGCTTGTTGAATTCTCCGGTAAGGGTGAGAACGTCATTTTCAAAAGGCGCTGCTTCGGAGACCAGTTTGTCGCCATTACGGGTCGCATACCCGGGGATGGCAAACTCACTGTCGTTCGTTGCGTCATCCCAAGAGATTGAGCTTCCGTCCTCGTCGACAGTCTTGAACAACGCCTTCAGTACGGTCGTTGATGCCCCGTTGATCGTTGCGTGACCGCTGGGCATGGAGGGATGGTTCGGGGCACCTTCGGGGTACATGCCGGTGAGCAACCAGGTCTCCTCTCCCGACGGAGCAATTGGTTTTCCGTAGTTCTTGAGTATGTACTTGTAGGTCCTTTCGATCGGCGTTCCTCTGCATTGAAACTGGAAATTTTCGCACCAGTTGAGGTAGACGCCCAGCTGTCCGGGCCTGATTCTGAGGTCGTTGTACTTGGTGTGCCAGGCGACTCGAAGGGCGGCCCTAGAGACTTCGCCGATTGCTGTCATGATATCTTCAAGTCCTCTGGTCATCCACGGCGTGGACCTTCCCTCGTAGTTATCGAACCCTGCGTAGAGTTGTTCTTCTTGTTAGTGTTCTTGTGCGGGCTCGTTTTGAAAAATGTAACAGATTGTCGAATTTCAAGTATGTGTCCACCTTGTCAACCCTCACCTACGGTCTCAACTCCGGCGCTGTACGCGATCAGTGCCGCCTTTGCGGCTTCCGTTCCTGGGTAATCTCCGTAAACTAGACTCCCCAATCCCCTCGGAGAGTAAATCTTCTGCGCCGGTCCCTTGCCATGGTTCAAATCTTCGATGTACTCGAATTTGCCGTTAAGGCCGTCGATGGTTTGCTCCAGCGTCAGCTCGTAGTCGGGGAAGGTCGTGTACTTCTGCGCATACTGCTCGAGCTGTCCGTCCTTCACGTCGTGGAAGAGAAACTGAGAGACTAATGGACCTTGGCTGCATCCTTCGCAGGTTCCGGGGCGCATCATGGTCGTTCCGAACTGAACGTCGCGAGTCCTTGACGCCTTGTAGAGGTTGATCATCTCCTCGGCGATCTCGTTGGAGTGCATGTCTGCGTTCAGGTGACTGTGTTGTGTTGTTTGTACGAGATTAGAAGTGTTTTCTTCTTGCAGTACAGTATGTTCTTCAGTTCTGTTTGTCCCGTTTGTCATTAAATTCTTACCTTGCCGCGTTGAAGGCGGAAATAATTTCGATGTAAGGCCTCTCGAGAGGGTCGCGGGAGGTCGGGTAGCCCTCAAACCTACCGTCTCCGGGCTGCGCGATCCTGGACAAGTCCTCCCCCGTCCAATTCTCGTCGTTCCCCAAATCAATTAGGGTCTGAGCGATCCTACACTCCGTCATACCCTGAGAGCTCGGGGTGTAGTCGTGGGGCATAGTCGTCGTAAAGACGTACGGACAGTATAATTCCCTTCCGATTTTGAGCTGGTACAAGTTTATGGGGTCCTTGGGCTTGCAGAACTGCTCTTCGTCGGGGTTCGAGTATACACCGTACGATTGGAAGCTGCGATAGTGTGTTAGCAAGTTATGTTAGTGACAAGGAGTTAGGCGACGGTTTAGAATAATGTTGTGATAATCGTGAGTAAGCAGCTTCTATTGCTGCTAGCGCCTCTTTCAACTCTCACCTGTACTCTCCTCCGAGCTGCGATCGCAACGAACAGAAAGAAAACAGAATGAGAATGATGAAAAACAAAAAACAAATAAACGTGTTATCTACTCACCTTGTACAACTCGCGCTGGTACAGCTTACGGTAGTTACATCCGGTTCCGCCATAGTATTGCTCTTCAAGATCACGGCGATCGTCGTCCGTCAAAACCGTCTCTGTGCTGTTTGTTGCATTGGTTGGCATTAGTAAGGAATCGACTGTTAGGGTTTCGTTGTCATCGGTCGCGTAGGCGGTTGAGGATAATGCGACGACCAGGGTCAGGACCGTCAAGAGGGTTACGGGTAACACGGTCGTGGTCATAGTCGGACCTCTTCTTCTTCTTCTTTATTGAAGCTGCATGGTGGGAGTGGTTAATTAGAAATCATTTTGGAAGTTTAGACGAGTTGTTCACGCAAATACTTGGGATAGGCAGCATAGAGTCACATTCGCTTCGTTCAACGTTCATGTACAGTGCGTGCGTCGCTTCAATTGTCTCAAATTGGGTCTCAAAAACAGGGCAACGATGGCATTTTCCGTGAGCGGATGCCTCTCATAAATCCATCACAGACTGCAGCCGATACATCACAATCGGAATTCAAATGTTCCGTGGCGTGCTTGAGTCCCACCTCGAGAAATTCGACTATGAAGGAATCACGCAAACAATTTATCAGTCGTCTTCTCTTCCCAGGAATAATTATTTTGGTTCACTTATTTTAAATCTTCAATTCCGCTCGAAAACCCATCGCAAATTCCCAAACCCACATTCAAAGCACCAGCTTGTGTACTGAACCAACATATCCTGCCGAACCCGCTTGCTTTAGATGTTTTCCCTCGCCTCTTCCTCCGCCCTGTTCCGTCGAGCATCCCTACCTACGTCCCTAGCTCTCTCCGCATCGTCAAGACAAACCCTTCTATCCCCTCGCTCATTTTCTACGATAACCCCCGCCATTCGCGCCCAGCAGCGCCTATCCCGTCGCCTTGCTGCTTCCGAATTCCTCAAATCCCAAGGCTCCAAGGGGGCAGCGATCGACGGTGGCAGCAGGAACAGGGCGTTCATGGCTGTGTTTACAACGCTGACTGCCATCACGGCGTGGGGGGTGTTCGACGAGACGAGCCCGATGGCCGTTGCGTGGGAGAAGTCAGGGGCCGGCGGGCTTTGGAGGAAATCATTTGAAGGTGAGACAAAACAAAACTACCATATTGAGCTCAACTTTAGTATACAATACGAGCTGAGGAGGCACGTTTATAAGACATTGGCGTTGTGTGTGTTCCAACTTCGCCACGAATTCTAACGCTATTAAACCTCCTACTTTGTCGCAGGCTTCATAAAACCACACCACGACGCCCTCCTCCCCTCGTGGCCAATGCCGAACGTTCCCCAGGACCTCCCCTGCCCTCACACCCTCGTTATCGACCTCGAGAACACCCTCGTCCATTCCACTTGGGACAGAAAATACGGCTGGCGGCACGCCAAGCGCCCCGGCGTCGACAAGTTCCTCCAGACCCTCGCTCAGTACTATGAGATTGTCCTCATGAGCCCCAGCCTGGCTGGCGTGGCGGAGCCGGTCGTCATGAGCCTGGACCCGCAGCAGTGTATCATGCACCATTTGTTTAGGGAGTCGCTGCATTTCAAGGACGGAGTTCACATGAAAGGTGAGAAAAGTGGAGGGCATTCAAGGTCGCACCCGCACAGATATACTCTAACCCTCCATTCACAGACCTTACCGCCCTCAACCGCCCCATGAACCGCATAGTCTGCATCGACGACTGCGACTCCGACGTGATGCAGAAGACGAACCTAATCCGCATCAAGCCATACTCCAACCCCCGCGACCGAACCGACAAGTCCCTTGAGGACCTCATCCCACTTCTGGTTGAGATCGCCAAGTCGAACCAGATGGACGTTCCGAAGGTGATAGCGTCCTTCGGAACGAACGAAGCCGAAGGCATAGTCGACGAGTACAGAAGGAGACTCGACGAGAAAAGGAACCAGTACGTACAGCAGACCGAGAGGAGCTTCCTCGCCAGAGGCGGGAACAGGATGGAAGCTCCCGAGGGCGTCCCTCAGCTTCAGACCGAGAGCGCCAAGTCGGGCCTCTCGGCAAAGGACATCGCGGGAGCTGAGCCGGTGCAGGAAAATGTTGGAGGCGTGGCGGGATGGTGGCAGAGCAGGAAGGAAAGTAAGGAGGAACTGGAAATCTTGAAGAGACAGAAGTGGCAGGAGGTTATGGAGAAGAGAGCGAAGGAGAAATCGTAGAAGACAAATAGCAAAGAAGAAGAGGGGCAGTTTTAAAATATAAAGAAGACCTGTAAGTCTCAATTTAATTTAATTTCTTTTTATTTGTTATTGAGGCTTTACCCAAAAACGTTCACAACTATTGAACGAATTTAGTTCTCAGCCTGCTTCTTGAGGTAATCAAGGAGGACGGAAAGGGCGTGGGTCTCCTCTCCGAAGTCGGTGATGACGGCGCAGGAGCACCTGACGGCCTTCTTGACCTCTCCCTCCTCGTCGAGGGAGCACATGCCGCACCAGGCTCCGAGCTCCTTTCCATCATCGACCATGATGAGGTGGACCTCACCCTCGTTGCAGAGGGCGCGGATGAGCTTGGTGTACTCCTCGTTGTCGCAGGACTTGGAGAGGCAGCAGAGGCGGGCGGTGCGCTTGTCGAGGGCCTTGGCGCACTCGTGGAGGCCCTTGCGGAGGCCGTCGTGCATGAGGGCCTTCTTGAGGACTTCCTTGAGGGCGTCGAGGACGGACATCTCCTGGACTTCGACCTCGGCAACCTCCTCGGTGGGGGTGTCAACAACGGGTTCTTCGGTGGCCATGTTTTTTAGTTGGTTTGGGGTGACTTCCTCGCTGTGAGAGAGGGTAGAGAGAGGGTAGCGTAGCGGGGCGAGGTTAGTTGGAGTTTAAAGGGGAACTTTTGGCCATTATAACGCTGTTTATGCCAGTTACGCTTGACTAGCGGCGACAGACCGAGAGAGGCGACCGGTGACAGAACCTTCACAGGCTACCGTAGTACACATACACACAAACATTCCCAGCTACCGTACCGATGGCTCTCAGCCATCGGAACAGACATGACAAAAAAAACGCCTATTTCAACAAATACACCCGCTACAGTATAATCATAAGCCTTGCTGCGACAAATATACTACTACAGAGCCGTACTGCGACAATTATACCACTAAAGATGCCGTGTCTAGTTTTCACCTTATATTGCTCTGTAGCCAGGACTTTGGCCCCTTTGGTTAAGAAAAACCTTCAAAAATTTCGCCAACGCCGAAAAAACAGAAGATGGCGTCCACTGCCGAGGAGGTAACACCAATTGAGAACTTGAAGCTGACGTATCAATGGCTCAGGGCGTCGAATTAAGGCCAAACGTTCTAAATTCGTCAAAGACTTCCTTAAACGTTCTGAACGTAAAGAGCCTTTAAAAGCCTCTAGTCACTTACTAGTCACTTACTAACCTTTTACTAACCCCACCCTCCCTCCTCAGTTCAAAGCCCTTGGTAATAAATCCCTCCAAGCTGGCGCCTTTCCTGAAGCCATCCAGCACTACACATCAGCTATCGATCTCGACGGCTCCAACCACGTCTTCTACTCCAACCGTTCCGCTGCTTACCTCTCCTCCAACCAGCACCAGAAGGCCCTCGAGGACGGCGAGGCTTGCATCGGTCTCAACCCCACCTGGGCCAAGGGCTACACCCGTAAGGCCGCCGCTCTCTGGAAGCTCTCTCGGCTCAACGACGCCGAGGCATGCTACAACGAAGGCATCGCCAAATGCGGGGAGGACAAGTCCCTCGTTGACGGACTCAAGAAGCTCGTAGACTCGAAGAACGCCCCCCCACCATCATCCAATCCCATGGCGAACCTTTTCGGGCCAAGCCTGATCTCGAAAATCTCTAACGACCCCAAGCTCAAAGAATACCTCTCAGGTGAGAGGTTGCGAGGAGCTAGCTGATGAGCTGATTGGTTTGGTTTGACGTGTGTTCGACTATTTTCAACAGCGCGCTATATATATTTCACATTACGCCGTTTCTAACATCGTCTCAAAAATCTTCTATTACAACTCTCGCTTCGCTCCTCACTTCTCTCGTCGCAGACCCTACCTTCATGTCTAAGATCGAGATGCTGCAGAAGAACCCCAACTCCCTCCAGATGATGATGGGAGACCCGCGCATCATGGAGGTCCTTCAGCTCGCGCTGGGCGGCAACGTGAGCTTCGGGAACCCCAACGATACACCCGAGCCTCCCAAACCCAAGGAACCCGAGAAGAAGAAGGAACCCGAACCGGAACCTGAGGAGGATACCAGCTGGATGGACGAGGAGGAGCTCAAGAAGCACGAGGACAAAAAGCTAGCCAAGAAGAAGAAGGAGGAGGGCAACGAAAAATACAAGGCCAAGGCCTTCGACGAGGCCATAGGTGAGAGCATGCGAGGAGGCGTGTGTACTGGATATCGTAGTACACTAGCCAATCCGTTCCGTACGTCTCCCTCAATGTTTCTAACGTCACGAACGTCCCCTTCCATTGCGATCCGTTTCGCTCGTCGCAGCCCTGTACGACGAGGCCGCCTCCCTCGACCCCACCAACATGAC
This sequence comes from Triparma verrucosa, assembly GCA_030267905.1. Classification (NCBI taxonomy): domain Eukaryota; class Bolidophyceae; order Parmales; family Triparmaceae; genus Triparma; species Triparma verrucosa. The sequence goes on along the minus strand of BRXX01000082.1, from coordinate 140,391 downwards.
TTACATAACGAATAAATCCGCAGTCTTCTTCGCCCGCAAGGAGTGGGACCTCTGCATCTCCACCTGCGAGGAAGCCCTGAAGGTCGGGAAGGAGAACTACGCGCCGTTCGAGGACAGGGCGAAGGCGCTCACGAGGCAGGGAAAGTGCCACCACAAGAAGGGGGACCTCGGGAAGGCCATCGAGCTCTACAAGGCGTCGCAGCTCGAGGCGTTCCAGAAGGACACCGAGAGGCTCCTCAAGAACCTCGAGCTCGAGAAGAGGAAGAAGGACGTCGCGGCCTACCAGGACCCTGAGAAGGCCGAAGAGGCCAAGCAGAGGTGAGAGTGTGCGAGGAGCAAAGAGAGGAGCTGAGGAGGCGTGTGTACTGGACAACGAAGTACATAGTCGATACTTCACACTGCTACATTATTCTAACTCGTCGCTTCGCTCGTCGCAGGGGCAACGACGCCTTCCGCGCCCAGAACTGGCCCGATGCCATCAAGAACTACGAGGAGGCCGTGAAGCGCGCCCCTACCAACGCCCCCATCCGCAACAACCTCGCGGCGGCCCTCTGCAAGGTGATGGACTTCAACGGCGCGAAGATGCACGTTGACAAGGCCCTCGAGCTGGACGAGAAGTACGTCAAGGCTTACGCCCGCAAGGGCGACATCCACGTCCTCATGAAGGAGAACCACAAGGCCCTCGAGGCGTACCGCGCCGGCCTCGCCATCGAGTCCAACAACAAATCCTGCCTCGAAGGAGCCAGGAAGGTCACCCAAATGATAAACGCCGGCACCGCGAACATGACAGAAGAGGAGAAGCAGGAGCGCGCAGCCCACGGCATGGCCGACCCCGAGGTCCAGGCGATCTTGCAGGACCCCGTCATCAGGCAGGTCCTCCAGGACTTCCAGGAGAACCCGAACGCGGCGCAGCAGGCTATGAAAGACGTCACTGTTAGTAGTAAGATTGAGAAGCTGATCGCGGCGGGAGTACTCCAGGTGGGAAGGTGAAGGGAGGTATCGAACGTAGTTTTATAAATCGTGCAGTAGGGTAGGGTGCAGGCAGTTTGCGCTGTTAGGGTTGGTCGTCTTGATCGACTTGTTGCTAGGAAGGGTTGAAAGAATAAGAAAGAAGAAAAATAATTGCCGCCCTTTAAATTATCCAAAATAATTGTCATTTTTTGCTCGTGAGAGGCTATTGTAGTCGCGAGCCTGCTGATATGAGTTAACGATATCGCCGCGTCGTTCTAATACTTCTGTGCCCTTCACCCCCCGGCCGAGCGTGGAACCTCGTCGCTTCGCCACATCGCTGGTCTGCCCTTTTTTCCGAAATCCTCCTCCTCCTCTTCCTCCTCTTCCTCCTCTTCCTCCTCTTCCTCCTCCTCTTCCTCCTCCTCCCAGGTCATCCTCTGATTTAGAGGCTGGGGTAACTGGCGGCCATGAGCATGCCGCACTGTCCTCCGGTCTGGCTGGATCCCCTCTCAAGGTAGATGTAGCCCTCATCTCCCCAGGTGGTTCCCCAAGAATTCTTGACGCGGTAGTGATCGGTTCCGTCCATGGTTCCGTACCCGACGGCGAGGACGCCGTGGTCCAAGTTGGTGCCACAGCTAGCGGTGAGGACTCCGGAGGAGTAGTACTGGAAGTTGCTCTCGTCGGCCTCGATGGCGATGGAGACTGGGCCGACGTTCAAGGCCTCCATCATGGCAGCATCGGTCTGGTCGACGTCGGTCCACTTGGTAGGGGCGGAGCCTTCGACGGGCGTGCAGCTGGACTGGCAGGTGCCGCTGGTTCCGCCGCCGGAGGTGTAGGGGTAGTCCGCCTCTGCGCAGAGGCCCTCGTTCTCCTGGATCCACTGGAAGGCGTAGTCCATGAGGCCGCCGTTGCAGCCGGAGTCGTAGGTGTCGCAGTCGACGAGCATCTGCTCGGAGAAAGACTGGAGGTCTCCGATCTTGTTGTAGTAGGCTCCCTCGAGGGCGCCGGTGGTGGAGAAGGACCAGCAAGATCCGCAGGAACCCTGGTCCTTGACTCCAGTTACGGCTCCCTTGTCGACCCAGTCGACGGAGGAGGCCGTGGCGGTCTTGGAACCGCGGAGGCCCTTGGGGGTGTGAAAAGGGTTCATCCCGGTGCGGGACTCGACGTGCTTGGGCACGTTGACGCCGAGGCCGGCGGCCTCGCGGAACTCCTCCTTGGTCAAGTGGGAGAACTGGTTGTGGGCAAGAGTCCAGGAGTGGCCCTTGGAGTTGTGGTTGGTGATGTGGTCCTCGGCGTCGGCGAAGATCTTGAGGCGCTCGACGAACTCGGAGCCGGTGAGCTGGATGTCGTGCTTGAGCATCCAGTCAACGAACTTGACCTCATAGTACTCGCGGTCGAAAGAGTTGGAGTCGAAGGTGGAGGTGGCCTGAGCGGCGGCGGCGAAAGCGGCAACGAGAGCAAGAGAGAACTTCATAATTCCTTAGGAGATGATGAGTTGTAAGTTTGGGTTTCTTTGTAGGAAGAGGGGGGTTAGAATTTTGTTATGACATCAGCTGACAGGCGGCTCGATCTTCTTTTTCTTGCATCGCAGCTGGAGGGATGAGGCGCTCGCAGCGGGGGGTCGCTGCTCCAGTGGCCAGCGGATTACGTGTATTTGGCGGCGCAGGTGGGGCCCCGAGGTTCCGGCCGACCGGCAATCGATCAACAACTTATTGGTGGTGACAAGGACCGATCGCAAGACAGGACAGGTCGACAATCCTTTGATATATTGGCTTTTTCCGCGTACTGTCCCGAAAAAAATCTCCGAATCCGCTATTATATGACCGTATAAGTGAATGAAAATAAGATATAGGATAGGGTTCGAGATCTATTCACCTTTTTATTGTTTTTTTTTAATGTTTCTCATTAAAGCCAATCAGATGGCCAGGATCTGCAAGCAGGACACTGGCACCTGACCGGCACAGGACACTGAACACAGACACCTCAAAAAAATCCACAGCTGCGATACTTAACTCAGATACCCACCTACCTATATATATCGGAACCGGCGAATCCGAATCCGGCGAATCAATAGCGCTAAGTCCAAGGGCAGACACCTGATCTGAAACAAGCATCTCTAGTGTCAACAGTTCTACATTCATTTGACCCCTTGTGCCCTCACTGCCGTCGTCATGCTGAGTTCTTCGATACCCAGGGGGCTGGACGACTCTACCTCGGAGAGATCGGCGCTGGTTGTGATTGAAGATGCGAAGGGCGGTCAGCCGGCAAAGGTGACAGATAAGAAGATGGCGAAGCTGATAGATCTCACCAAGAAATCCGACACTGAGAAGAGTACAGAGGCGATCCTGCAGATAGTCCAAGAGGAGACGCCCAATCTACTGTCTGGTTTGGCGATGTCTAATAACCGTGCAATCGCGCGGTCCATTGAAGTGCGCGCCTACCTTAATGACGAGGTAGTATTTCGACAAAACGATGCTCCTGATGCTTACTACACTGTCCTCCGCGGGGCTGTTAGCATTTACGCCCTCCAGAGCAGCGCGACCGAGGAAAGCGGAGACGAGGAGAACAATCGAAAGGAGTACGGAAAATTTCTCGTTCAGCTGAAATCAGGCGCAGGATTTGGGGAGCTAAGTTTTCAAGGAGACTACAATCACACCCCGCGAAATGCTGGGATTGTTAGCGATGGCATGGGGCTGATGGAGAGCAGCGTCACCTTTGAGGAGAAGCCCGGCGACAAGATAGGAGAGGGTGGAAACGTATGCATCTTGCTACTCATACCTGAGGAGTGCTACATGCGTGAGATGTACGCCCTCCACGCTTCGAAGAATAAGACCAAGGAGAAGATCAACTTCCTAAAGAAGTCCTTCCTCTTTTCGACGTGGTCGATGGACCAGCTTGTGAAGCTGGCCTACGCCATCAAGAGGAAGGATTTTGAGAAGGGGGGGCTGTTGGCGAAGCAGGGAGACAGGGCGGATAACATATTCATGGTAATAAAGGGAAAGATCCGAGTACAGATCTCTAGCGAATCACACTTGACAGGTGAGAAGAGAATTAAATTACAAGAGGGGCGCATTTGAAGTGACGAACGGCGGTTGCGAGATTATGGCGGCTGCGAGAATAAAAGATGGCGCATAGAATTCAACTACCCGACCGACAAAGGTACAAGAGTTAAGATCGCTTCGCTCACCACGCTTCTCACCACGCTCTTCGCTCCCCATTCCACAGACGATCATGGATCAAAGGTCGGAGTTACCAACAAACTAGTGGAAATAGCCGAACTTGGAGAGAACGACATATTTGGCCTCGTTGAAGGCTTCGACAACAAGAGAAAAATGAAGCGCACAGGGTTGGCAGTCGTCGCAACGGAGGTCTATGTGTGCAGCCTCTCGCAATTCACGGCAATGGTCAGTGCGCTTCCCAAGACTCTTATGTTAGTCCAGAAGGTGGTGCAGAAGAGGAAGGATTGGGAAAAGCTCAGGACAGACTACGCCAAGGCCTTTCAGACGATGAAGTGCTCTCTTCCGAATAATGCCACTGAGATGAGCAAGTACAGCCTTTCGAAGGAGAGCGCAATGAGCGAGAGCGAGTTGAAGGATCTCAAGGAGAAGAAGACTCAGCTTTTTCAGTTCCTGAGGGAGGCCCGAAGCTCGTACAGGGCTGCTGTTACGAAAATAAAGGCAAAAAATCACGCCCAGGCGGTCAAAGAGCTCGCCAAGGCGGAGGAGCAGTGCAGAAAGGCGATGGCAATTGCAAACTCGATAAACGAAGACGACCTCAAGGCTCAGGCCCAGGACATAATGGACGAGGTCATCGAACAGTTGAAGGTCCAGACCACTAGGAGGGATGGGGGGGAAGTTGAAGAGGAAGTGGTGCCCCCCGCCAACTGCGACAGATCTCGCAGAGGCAGCGTCACTCTAGTCGCAATGAGGAGGCGAACGCTGAGCGAGGAGACGAGCGAAGAAGTTCGGGAAAGGAGGATGAGCGAGACTGCAAGGATTGCAGACGAAAGATCTAAAGCCAGGGTGAAGAAGAGCTTCCCTGAGATTCCGAGTAATCCTCTGTCTCCTCTGTCTCCTGATTCCGAAGATTCCAGGCAGCTGAGCCGGTCCAATAGACGCCGCTCCATAGCCGAACTTGCCAATAAAGCTGGATTGAAGGAAGAGTTCGGGAAGCTAGACGAGAAACGTCGAGGGTCTTCTGTCGAACTTGGTTCCTCTCCCAACGGGAACAGGAGGGGGAAGCTCAAGAACAAGAAAGAGGACAGCTTCTACAAGCTCTTGCAATTCCCGGCCAAGTCCTCGAAGCCAACCAAACCTGAGTCGTTGTCGCCCTCGCGAAGAGGGTCAGCGGCCAGCGCAAATGAGAAGAGGAGGAAGAGGAGCATGAGCGAACCGAAGAGCAGTATTCGAAAATCCATTACTGAGGCTGGAAGTAAGCTCATGGATAAAATCATAGGGAAGTGAATAGTAGGAACAAAGAAATATGCGGGCACTTTAGCTTTTAAAATGAGATTTACAGTAGTCAATTTAATCAAGCTCGCCATCGTCTTCCTCCTCCTCTGATTCCTCCTGCTCCTCCCTCTCAATTTTCTCCCTCAGCAAACTAACCAGCGCCTTCTTCGTCTTCCTATCTAGCTTCTTCAACTTCGACGCGCAGTCGCGCTTCAAATCCCAATTCGATTTCTTCGGCGTCATGGAGCCGATCGACTGCTGCGCGGCACCAACGTTGGCCACGTTGACCTCCTCCAGCACCTTCTGCATCACGGTCTTCTCCTCTCCATTGGAGGTCTTCACGCGCTTCGAGGCCTGCTCCAAGTCCTCGTTTGCGTCCTCGGGGGCGTCGTCGCCCTGCTCCTCGGACGGGGGAGGCTCGTAGTTGCGGAATTTTATTGACTTGGGCTCGTCCTCTGCTGCGGCGGGGGTGGGTTTGGGCTTTCCAGCCTTGGCGCGGAGAGCAGTCAGGCGAGCGGCGCGGTCGCCCATCTTATATTTATACGAGTTGGGTTTCTGTCGGGTAGGAGAGAGCCTTCTATTGGAGGAGGTGGAGGAGGTGGTTGGGATCTATGCGATGCAGGAGTGGTCGAGATGAACGGGACGTTGATTGAAATAGAAGGTTGAGAAGTGGTTACGGCTTTTAATTGTTTGTGTTCCGTACTCAATTATTATGGTGAGCTGGTAAATATGACGCAATTGGCTGTACTGCGACGTTGAGAAGAATTTGATTGTAGCAAATTTGCTGGAAGATAAAATCCATAAAAACGATCACTTTCATACGGGCGGAGGGAAAGCCTTGTTGCCAATTCTGTAATCGCCCATCGCGAAATCAAATTTTGTGACTCCGTCTTGACTAACTTCTATAGCCTCCCTCACCAACTTCCTTCTCGTCCCCTTAACTGGCTTACCCCAACCCAACATGCCTCATGGCCGTGACGTGATCGACGAGCTTTTCGCCGAGGTCAACGCCAGCCTAGATAGCGCTCTTGTACCTCCACAGCCCCTCGGGCAGATGCAACCTCCCGATTACTCCCTTCTCAACTGGAATGTCGTGACGCAGGGGGCCAGACAGAATGAGGAGGACGGCATAGCGAAGCGGCGGGCCATCCAGGCCTCTACGGAGCGGCGGATGCTCCGGGAGCTGAGGGCCAAGATGGAGAAGGAGAGGCGAAAACGAGAGAAGTTGAAGAGGATGGAGATTAAGGAGTACCAGAAGGCGAGGGGCAAGCTCGTGGAGAAGGAAACAACAGCGAGGATGCTGAGAAGGCCCCTGAACTGGGAGGTCAGGAACGCCGGGGACATGCAGCACAGGAGGCACGGGCTGAAGAAGTTGCTGAGGGGCGAGTTCACCTCGTTGAAGAAGCCCGACTCTCTCAACGAGGTCGACACAAAGATCCAGCTGGAGCCTCTGTTGCAGCACTGGATGCCCCAGCACACAATGGCGATGCCTAGGACGAGCGAAAAGCACGAAGTCTATCAGGCGAACCTCCGCCGCCAAGAGAACGTCAAGAAGGCGATTCGGAAGCAGCGGTGGGTAAAAATGATGAACTCGTCCACGTTCTCTGACGATCAGATGGTGAACGTTGCCAAGATAAGAAAGAAGGCGGACAACAAACTAGGAGACCTCACCGCGCTGATGCAGGGCCAGAAGTTCAGCACAGCTCCGGCGAGCGCGAGCAAGGTGTTGCTGCAGAATCTCGGAATGAAGGGGAAGGCTAAAAAGAAGGACGTGGACTATTCCCTTCTTGCAAGTGCGAAGGAATAATTTAGGATGAATGGTGAATGATGAATGACGATAACGATAAATATATTTTTGATGCAAATTAGCTATTTTTATGTGCAGTATGTACAACCCAAACCCTTGAACCCTCCACCAGCCCTATAACCTCTTTTAATAACTACTCTCCAACCTAGTTGCCCAAACTAATCGTCAAAACTATCATTCCTTCTCCTCACCGAAATAACGCCGGACCTGTAAAAGTCCTTCGTCTTGGTTTCGACGTAGAAGTCGTGGGCGCTCCTGCAGATGCTGCTGCTGATGGCGTCGGGCAACCTGTAGTAGAGCATGAAGAAGGCGACCAAGACGGCCATGCCGGCGATCAGCACCGTGCGAAGGCGATCGCTGAAGGTCATCGACCCGGTGAGCTCCGTGATCAGGAAACTGTATCCGGTGTACACGAGCATAGTGGCCGCCATCCTCGGCCCTCTGTTAAGCCAGTACTCCTTGACTTTTCCGTGATCAAGGCCGACGTTCTTGATGCAGCACTTGTGCAGACTGAGCGCATAGTTCGACACCGCCTTCAGAGTCGGAACCAAGTCGGCCATATTTACCTCGATTGCTTCAATGTCCGCTACGACCTGCTTCCGGTGAAGCACCTCGAAGTAAGTGCTCCTTTCGAGGCCTGAATTGGAGCGCTCAGAGAACTCTAAATCCCCCGCAACCTTCTTAGTAAACAGGCCGCAGCAGACCTTCTGCAGGTCGTCCTCCTGCTGCATCTGTCGCTTGTGGATCTCGTCGAGGCTGATCAGAAGTCGTTTTATCTCCTCTATGAGCAGCTCAGGAGTGAGCTGCGAGGGCAAGAGCAAAGCGACAAGTTAGAATAATGTAGCAGTGATAGTGACCAAGACAGCTCTCACCTCCTCCTCCGATGTGTCTTTCACATTGTCGTTTTTAAGCATGAATTCAACGATTCCAGCCGAGAGGGTCTTCACCTCCTTATCCCTGAATACATACCCCACGCCGGCCTGGAGGTTTTTAATTTAGTTCAGGTGTCAATGAAGCTTCTTTTAAGGTTGCAAAGTTGTCACTGCGATGCTCACCTTAGCCCTCTTTCTTATGAACTTAGCTGTGTACTTTGTCATGAAGTAGTGCAGATAATACTGTGTGAAGTGCCTTCCTTTTGCGTAGGCCCAGCGCTGGAAGGGTTTTGTCAGCCTGGAGAGGCGATGGTAGACCCGAAATTCTGAATTCATATTTGTCGGTCGCGCAGACAGCAAGTGGTGACAGCAAGAATATGTTGGCTGAGTCTGGGGGCAATTAAGGAAATAGTCGTGAGTTGTCTATACAGCCAATTTAAGGTTGCAGGGTTTGAATCCGAATTATTTTGATTTCGATTCTTTACGGGGATTGGATTTCCTTTCGTTGTTGGTCTCTTGGCATTTGCAAAATTTTAGCTTGGCTCTTTGGAGAATCTCTGAATAAAAGGAAGCATCAATGTAAGAGGAATATTGCTTTGGCGTACGCGATGCCGTGCTTACACGCCCTTTCAATATGCGTCGAAGGTCTGCTCTTTCTCTGCCTGCCTACGCGTGCATTATGTTTATAACTTCCCCACACCTGCCGGCTCATTAGATCTTTCTTCCTCATATTGTCTGTGTTTATTCGATCATTTGGGCGGCGGAAGGGGATTATCGTAAATAATGAAGTCACTCGACTAACAACGAAACCCTCTCGTTATTTTCAGATGTACTATCGCATCTATCTTCTCCGTCTTCTTTCCCTAGTTACTTACGTGCAGGGATTTATGTGGGATGACGATGACGATGGTGTTAATCTATGCGGTCGCTTTGGCAGCGGAGTCACATCCATTTTCGACGAGAAGGTTACTGTCTACGCAATTCAAGATGTTGACGGTTTCTCTTCGGAGAAAAAATGCTGGTTTGGGTTGGACTACTACTGTGATGTGTATGGAGACTATTGTGGCGAAAATGACTTTTGCGCTTTCCCACCAGGTACCGGTTGCCCCTCGGGCACAGAGGATATGTGGCAGTTCAATGGGATTAGTTCACTCAAAGAGGTTTACGAACTTTTCAATGGGGGGTCCGACCTCGCCGTACAAACCGATTCGGAGATGAAGAAGACGCAGGCTGAGTCATGCGCTGAGGCAGTTGAAAAGTCCATCGCTGAAAATGTTCTCACCGATGACTTCTATCAGCAGATTCAAGATACCGGAAACCCCAAGGCTAAACTTAAAGACACTCTTAACCAGTGTTGCCAAACGTTCTACAAAAAATACACTGAGAAGCTAAAGAAGAAGGTCAAGTATGGTACTGATGCTTTTACTAAGGTCGCCGAATTCATAGGAAAGAAACTGTGCAGTTTGATTGTTGACGCCATAGAGTCGCGATTTTCCAATGGGGACAAAGATAAGGCCAACGAAGAGTTCAAGGAATTCATGAAGGATATAATTACGACTGCCAGCGAGGAGGTTTGTGACGAGGCTGCGAAGTACGGCCTCGCTGGCGCCGTGGAGGACGCGGCCAATTTTTTGACGGAATATGGATGGTTGATTGCGATGATTGGGGGATCTGGTGTTGTTGGGTATCTTTGGAACAAATACTGCAAGAAAGGTGGGGCCAACGTGAGCGCTGGAAGTGGAAACACTGTTTAAGAAGGGTCAATTGTTACTTCACACGCACGAAGTAGGTTTATTGGGGGGAACAATTACATATTCAGTTGAAGGCTCCGTTGAGCATTATAGTTTGAAAAACCAAAAAAATCTGTTTTTTAAATATAATAAGTTACAGCTAGAACCTCCACTCCCTCCACTCCTCACCACCCACCCGCCCACAACAACGCTCAAAACGCTCACGGAGGGCTCCTGCTTCTTGACCTGCTCCCCGACCTGCTCCTGCTCCTGCTGCGACTGGGGCTCTCCTCCGCCCTCCTCTTCTGCCTCTCCGCCTCCTGCTTCCTCCTGTGCTCCCTCCTTGCGTCCCCCGCCTCCCCCCTCATGCTCTCCAGGAACATGTAAGGCACAGGCTTGATGTGCATGAAGTTGCAGAAGCCTCCCCTGGTGCAAGTGTTGTCGTCGAACTGGCGGCACCTGCTCTCGCGGAAGTCGGTGACGGGGCTGAACTCAACGTCGATCCTCCTGCCGTCGAAGTACCTCTCCTTGAAGTCGGTCAGGCAGTCGGCCGCGTCCTCCTCGTCTGCGAAGCGCAGGTAAACGTGCCCGACCATGTGGTCCCCGATGTTGTCGCACACTACTACCTCCTCGACCTCCCCGAACTTCGACGCTTCGATGTACATCTCCTCGTAGAAGTCGAAGAACTCCTCCTCCCTCTCGAACTTGTCCTCCTTGGAGACTTCTATCTTGCTTATCTTCTCCTCCTCCTCACCCATGTGCTTGTTGTGGTACATGTGCTTGAGGATTAGTGTCTGTGAAAACGCAGGAACGTTGTGCTTACGTGAGCACCTATCCCCATGCCTGCAAGCCCCTATCTTGAAGTAAAACGGACAGTTGACCTTATCCTCCTCCGTACCGTGAACCCTCGCGAGGTGCTCAGCGGCGGAACCGCCTTGCCTCTGACCGCCGCCGCGGTTGTTGGGACGGTTGAAACCTCCGCCGGTCTGCCAACCACCGCCGACGGGAGGGCCGCGGCCGTAACCGCCGCCACCGCGATTGCCACCGTACCCTCCGCGATCGCCTCCGTACCCTCCTGTGTTTTCGTGCGTGAGAATAATGTTTGTTATTTAAATAGCTTAGACGCCTCACGTTTCTTACCTCCTCCTCCACCATATCCTCCTCCTCCGCTCCCTCCTCCATATCCTCCTCCGCGTCCTCTGTCACCTCCACCAGCATAACCACCGCCCTGACGTCCACCCCCACCGTACCCGCCACCACCGTAATTTCCTCCTGAACCGCCGCCACCGTAACGTCCACCACCTCCTCCGTACGACATTATTGTAATAGAATAGTGTTCGTAGGGTTTTTATTAGCAGTCGTTAGCTATGATGATTATTATGATGATTACTTTTCTAGGGATTGTGACTAAATTGCTCAAGTGCATAGTGCGGAGCGTATTAGCAACTATTAGCGCATTCGTTCGTTCTGACTTTCCGGTAAATACGCATTGTTAGGGTTAGCGTTAACCGTTGCCGCTTGAGCCTCCGTAATCTTCATATTTAGACTTTTTTCTTTCCTTCCATCAACTAAAAGGGCATGGCCAGCATAAGCAACGATCCCGAAATGGAGCGTCTCGGCGCCAACGCCTCCGCAACCCACGCCCTCCAATATTGGACTAAGCTCTCCACAGCCGCCCGCCTCGACTCAAACCTCTACGATGCCTTATGGGACGACTGGTCATCTCCTCCACCTTCCGATTCCCTCGGCCGTGACCCAACCGTACATGATCTATCTACATCCTCATTAACTTTCCTAACGCCTAAACTCGACAACCTCCTCTACGGTCGTTACAAGTCAAACTTCGCCGTCCAGTCTTTATCCTTAATCGGTGATTCTCCGTCCTCTTCTTCTTCTTCCACACCTTCTGCTTCTCTCCACACCTCAACCTGGCGTTCCCTCTTAATCGCAACAGAAGGTGCCGTCCCCGACTTCAGTTTCATGACTCTAATTCGTGAAGACGCAATGAAACCATTCTACATGAACGAGGAGGAGTGTTGTCCTGGTATGTTGATAGTTCCTAGGGCTCAGTTTTATTTCGTTGAGATTGCTAGATGTAAGGAGAAGGTGAGGAACGAATTGGGAAGGGCTGTTCACATCGCTGTGAACAGCGGGGCCCGTTAACGTCACAAAAATCCAACTAACGCTTCAGACGTTGCCGACGCACAGTACTACGGCGCCGGTTTCCGTCGCATGCTTTCCGTCTTCGAGCTGTCCCAGTTCTCCTCTGAAATAAGCCGCTTCCTAAAACAGTCTAACGACGACCTCAACGTCCCCTCGATCGACTCGGCGGTTCTAAAATTGTCGGAGAGGTACCCCCTGCCTCACAAGAAGGCAATCGTTGAGAGCGGAATTGGGAGAGCCCTAAGGAAGCTGAGGTGAGAGAAGAGTTGCAGAGGACAGCTGAGAAGTAAAAAAACCTACTCACCCCCTCCCGCCAACATCACCACACACACACAGTCTAAGAAACGTCGCCGCATCCAACCTCCTAACCCGCTGGCGCCACGGTGTCGAGTTAGGGAACTTAGCTTCCTCCTCCTCCTCCAATACTGCGCTCCGCAACGCTGCCATCTTCGCGGTGAAGAACATAATGCTAAGCGTGAACGCCCCCTCCCAACCAACTAAAAACGAGGACCTCGTTAATTCTTTGAACTGCGATGAGAAAACTGAGGAGGAAATCACTGAGACTTTCCTTAGGAATGGGGTCGTTTATCACCCGACTCCTGTTTTCAGTGAGGATGACGTTTCGAAGCTCAAGGTGAGAGGGAAATGGAAGCAGATATAAAAGATATCCTGAAGCGAGTCTCTAACAACGTTGACTCCCCCCCTTGTCTACCCCTCGCAAAATCTCTCGCCCTCCCAGAAAATGGCCAACTCCGCCTTCGACAGTTTAATGACCGAACAATTATCCCCCCGAAACCTCACGCTAGACGACGAGTTCGATTTCGAGGAAGTCCGCCACAGGCCCGGAAACCGTCTCGACAACAGGTACCGCGTCGACCCTTCTATGATAACCTCAAATCCCGAAATAATGAACGTCGTGAAGTCCATATTCGGGGAATCTGACGCTGGAGAAGTCAAGCTTCTATACGCTGGCGTAGTTCACTCCTTCCCTAAGAAGGAGGGAGGGGAGGAGAACCGCCCTCAGGTCTGGCACCGTGACGGACCCAGCTTAGTTAACGGCGTCGTCAATAGGACGCACTGTCTTAACCTCTTCATACCACTTGTAGACGTAGACGAGAATAACGGAAGGTAAGAGAACGTGCGGTAACAACATAATATATTGACGCCTCCACCTATTCTAACAACAACGTGCTTATTTTCCTCTTCGGCAGCACCGAATTCGTCCCCACGACCCACCAGGACGCCGAGTTCTCGTCCCTCGCCCCCGATATAATAAAGTCCAACGAGCTCGACGAGTTCTACCTCCACCCTACCGCCGTCAAGCCGTCCTGCTTCGCCGGAGGTTACATAATCTTCGACATCAGGACCATGCACAGGGGTGGTTGCAACTTCAGCTCCTCGAATCGTGACGTGCTTTACTTGACCTTCGCTTGGGATTGGTTCGCGGACGCCCACATGTTCAATTCTAAGAGCCTCGTGCCGAAGGAGGACACCCTCACTAGGAGAGCTCTCGTAGAAGGCTTGACGGGGATCATAGGGGAGGAAGTCGCATGGAAGGTCGAAGGCGTGGGACACCCACATTACACCTCCCGTTTCGAAGATTTACTAATGGACGTCCTCGAGGAAAACGAGGAAAAGGGGAGAGCGAACGTCAAGGCTTGCAGGAAGTTCCTGAGCACGCCAGCGTTCGAAAGGGAAACGTACGTGCAGGGATTCTTGAGGACCATGAAAAGCAAGGAAGCCAGAGATGAAAAGGTTAAGAATCTCAGGTAAGCGAATCGACAAGTCACGACGATCGAACCACGTGGTCACATATGTTTATATATCATTTTTCTGGACCGCTATGATGACTTTTATTAATTGCTTTGACGAGCGTATGCCTGAACAATTTTGTGGACGAATTTATACTCTGAGCGGTTGGAAAGACTGATACATAAATATACATGTTAAGGGGGAAGTTAAGATGATGCATTGTCTCAGTCGTATCTCTAACTCTGCGTCCTCACAACATCCAGGTCAAACCGTCAAAAGCGCGAGAAACAAAAGAAGACCGAGGATAATTTCACCAGCATCTCCGAGGACTACAGCGACGTCAAGTGCCTCTACGACACCTTGAACGTGCTGCTGCGCGAGATTTTGAACGAGTTCGGCTTCTCGATAGATTCGAACGGCACAGGCTTCACCATCCTCTTGGCGCTCATGAAGAGGCTACATGAACAGACGCACTCTCAGAGCAACGACCTAGAAGAGGCCGTGACGGCCTGGTGGAACGGCAGCGAGGACGGCAGGGTCTTCTTCTCCAAGAAACACGAGGACGAGGGCCTCGAGAGCGTTGACACGCTCGTGGTCGTCTTCTCTTCGCTGGGGTCGGGACTGGTCCGGCCCGAATGGGGGGGGACTTTAAAGCAAATAGGAGGTGAGACTACTGGCTAGACTCTGTATATCTAAGTTTTGTTACCGCTGCGCAGTTCTAACAACTCATCAATGACAATCCTGTTTCGCAGCCTTCGACAAGGGGTCCAGGTACAGGGTACTGCACGTTCTTGATCCTGCTTACAGCTGGTTCAACCAAGACCCCGGATGCGCGTGGAAGGGCGGAGAATGGTACGAGGCCGAGATCAAGAAACGCATCTACGACACCTCCGTTGAGAGGGTCGTGTTCCTGGGGGACAGCATGGGAGGCGCAGGGGCCCTCCGGTTCTGCCACCTCGCAAACTTCACCCTGAGCTTCACCCCCCAGATCGACCTCGTCGGCTACGAGGCCGTGAAACGGTCCGACTTCGAGGTGAGAGGCTGCGAGGAGCGGAGCGACGAGCTGAGAAGGCGTGTTGACGAGATCTTGGCGCTCATCGCCGATACTTCCGCACGTAACGTAGCCGCTGCTAACTAACATCGCGAACAAATCTTCCACTGCGACTCGCTTCGATCGGTGCAGCTCGAGACGAAGACGGTCTTCAAGGAGGGGATAGCCAGGAACGTCAACATGGCGGGCGCCAATAACTACGTCGAGGTCCATTACGGAGAATACTGCGTTGAGGATGTCAGGCAGATCAAAACCCTCGGCGATGAAATCGTGAACAATGAGCACGTCAAGGTCGTTAAGCACGACTTCGACGATCACACCCTGAGCATCGATCTGAAGAAGAAAGGCAAGCTCAACGACATAGTGAAGAAGTTCTTGAAGATCGCCGTCGGAGACTTCAGCGAGGAAGAAAAATTAGAAGAGCTCCGGAGGAGCAAGGTGAGAGTGTGCGAGGAGCGAAGCGACGAGTTTGAGCGGCGGGTTTACTGGATATTGGCGTCCATGGTCAATACTTCCGAGCGTAACGGAGCGGCGAGGAGCGAAGCGACGAGCTGAGAACAGGTTCAGGGTTGAAGCGACGATACTTCTATACGGCTCCCTCGCAGCTCCGCCACCGCCAGGCGTGTGTACTGGATATCAACATACATGCCCAATACTTCCGAGCGTAAAGTCGCTGCTGCCAAATTATACGCCGTTATTAATAACACGAACGCCCCTTCTATTGCGACTCGCTTCGCTCGTCGCAGCCGCTCCTGCCCGTCGGTACGTGCCTAGGAGTCTACTACGACCACTATCATTTAGGAGAGGTCATGGAACACAACGAGAAGTTTCTCCCCAGAAGTTCCGGGGAAGGATCTTCTCGTAAGATCCTCGTCAGATACGTCCCGAACAACGACGAGTACTGGGAGGATTACCCCCCCCTCAACGAGGACGATATGAGAATTATCAGCAGGGAGGATTTCGATAATAGAGTCGTTTTGAAGAGGGGGGACGAGGAGACCAGGGAGCCTCTGTTTTTCGAGAAGGAGAGAAAGGAACAGATGGAAAAGGCGAAGGAGGAAAAGAAAGAGGAGCGAGAGGAGGAAATTGAAGGACGGACGATGAGACTCTTATAGTAAGTGCACCTTGATTTATTTCCCTTTGCTATGCGAACGCTATGAATCTAACTTTCCTTCCTTCCTTCTAGTCCTGACAGTGATGACAGTGATGAAGGGTACGAATCCGACGACACAAATATCGTCCACCGCTGGAGCCCAGATGCGGACCCCAGCACGGTCATACAGTACCACTTGTCTTGCAACGCTCGGGGGCACGGGGACGTGGTTTGGAACAGCAGCAGCGACATCGGGAACCTCCTCGCGACGGAGGAGGGGAGGGATAAGCTCGGGATGGCGTTCCCTGTGACCTCGTCCGTTGAGTTCGGGGCGGGGGCGGCGATTCCGGCCCTCGTTCTCAGGCACTACAACCTCAGCGACAAGGTCTTAATCACAGACCAGTTCGAGGAGAGCACGCTCAAAGCTATGATGATGTCCGCTTCGAAATTCGAGGGGGGGGTGGAGGTGAAACCCCATTCATGGGGAGACGAGAAATCCTGCAGAGAAGGTGAGAGGCTGTGAGGAGCGAAGTGACGAAAAGTTGCTGCTGCCAACTTCGACACGATTTCCTAACGCTCTCTACACTTCTTTTTTGCGGCTCGTTTCGCTCATCGCAGAGCTCGGCGGAGTTGGCGCCCACGACATCGGCATCGCCTCCGATTGCATTTATTATCCTGACGCCCACTCTCTGCTGCTGGAGTCCGCGTCAGTGTTGGTAAAAAAGGGAGGCCATTTGGTCGTGGGCTTCAGCTTGCACGGGAACTGCCCAGAATCAGACACCCTCGGCTTCTTCGAACTAGCGACTAAAATGGGGTGGGAGGTTGAAAACGAACTTTCCTTCGAGCACGAGGTGCAGAAGGCGGCGGAATGGAGCTCAGTGAGGGGGAGGGGTAATGTATACATAAGAGTTCTAAAGCGTGTTTGATTAACTAAAATCTGGTCACTTCTTTTTCAGCTTATCTCGTTTGCGCTGTTTTGGGTTCTTGCGCTTCTTCTTCACGTCAGTTATGTCCCTGAAATCGTTTGGGATCTCTTCAATATTCCTTGCCACTTTCAAATCCTGATCCTCGCAGAACTTCATCCCCTCGCCAGTTGTAAAAAGCGGCAGCACGTCATTGGAGCAAAACCAGAATGAATGAAATGGCGCCGTCCAGTCCCGATCGTCTCTGCCCGTGACGTCGGCCTTAGCGACTGCGACGTGCGACTTCACGTATCGCACTCTTCGCTTCGGTATTATCATGAACATCTTATCGTCGGCGTAGTAGCCCTTGTTGTACACGTACGAGGGCAAGAGGCAAGCGAAAGGCTTCTTTGAAGAAGTACAGAACGAGAGGCACTTCTCTATGTGATCGCCAGAGTACGGAGGGTTCGTTATTAGCAGGTCGAAGGAGGGAGTGCGCTTCTGCGCTATGGAGGCGTAAAAGTCGACGTTTGAGTTGAGGATTTTGAAGTCGCTGCGCAATTTCTTGAGGTTCTGTGAGACCAGACCGGCGCAGTAGTAAGGGTCGTAGATGGTGGTATTCGCGGGGAGAGAGTTTAGATACGGAGAAAGGTAGGTGTAGGCGTATAGCGGGGTTTCGCAGGAGTCGAGGGTAGAAGACGGTGGAGCAGGTGGCAGAGGCGGAAGCGAAGGTGCCAAAGGTGGCGTCGGCTGAGGCAACTTTGTCTTCCTCTCGACAGTTCTACCTTCCGCAATTATCTGCCGCTCTCGCTCCTTTGCTAGTCTTCGCTTTGCCAGTTTCTTCTGCTTTTGGCTCAATTTTGGTTTGGAGGTTGTGGCACTCTGGTTTGTGACCATGTTCGCGCGATGCGTGATGGTAGATTATATAGCACAAAAAGTGGGATCCTTTTTTCTGAAAGTCATTCCACCTCAAATGATGATGAAGCTTTTCAGCGTCCTCCTCGTAGCCCTTGTCCTGCCATCTGCCGTAGTTGGCGATGCTCCTGATGGCCCAGATGTAAGTGTAACATGGTATCTCCACTAGAAGCAATGAAAATTTGAGTTCTGCAAAACACGACATCGAAACCTACGATATCTATCTCGATGTCGTTCCCTTTTTACCACGCATCCGTCCTCACACATCACATCACCCACCCACTCGCGCGCAGTTTGTATATAACGATGCCGGCTACATTGACGTTGGATCATCTAAGAAACTCTTCTTTTGGATGTTCGAGAGTCGCAACGATCCCTCCACGGATCCCCTCCTGCTGTGGATGAGCGGCGGCCCTGGGTGCTCGAGCCAGCTCGCGCTCTTCGGCGAGAACGGGCCCTACGTCGTCGAGGACGACCTTAGCTTGTCCCTCAACCCCGAGAGCTGGAACAATAACGCGACAGTAATCTGGGTCGATCAGCCTGTCGGCACTGGCTTCAGCTACGGCGGAACTCCTTGCCACAACGAGGAATGCGTCGGAGACGACATGAAAAACTTCCTCGACGGCTTCTTCGTGAAGTACCCGGCCTATGCGAAACTCGACTTCCACATCTTCGGTGAATCCTATGCCGGGCATTATGTTCCCTCTGTCTCCAGGGCTGTCATCCGCGGCAACGCCGGCCTGTCAGAAAAAGACGAAGGCTACATCAACCTCCAGGGCTTCGCCATCGGCAACGGCCTCACCAACCCCGAGGAGCAGTATAAGTGGTACATCCCGTTCACGGAGGAGCACGGCCTCGTTTCCGACGGCGTCCTCAAGATGATGCAGGGCGTGCAGACGGTCTGCGAGCCGCTCATCGCCGCCTGCAATATGGACACCGGGGGGGACTCGACCAAGGAGATAGAGGCCTGGGCGGCCTGCCTCAACGCGTACATCCTCTGCAACATCGGCGAGACCACCCCCGTCACGAGCACCGGAGTTAACCCGTACGACGTCCGTGTGCCGTGCGGAGACTCACAGCTCTGCTATGATTTTTCGAACATCGATGCGTACCTTGCGCAGGACGAGGTCCGTGAAGCCTTCGGAATCCCGGACAAGAAGAGGTGGGCCGAGTGCAACAAGGTCGTCGACATCGTGATGGTGTACGGCGGGGATTGGATGAAGACCTTCGACGCCTACGTTGCCGAGGTGCTCGACTCAGGAGTTAGGGGCCTCATCTACGCCGGGGAATTTGATTTCATCTGCAATTGGATGGGCAACAACGCATGGACCCAGATCATCGACTGGTCCGGCGCCGATGACTTCGCGAAGGCCGAGAATGTTACCTGGATCACGGAGGCCGGTGACGAGGCAGGCTCCTTCCGCTCCGCCTCCGGCCTCACGTTCTTGAAGGTCAAGGACGCCGGTCACATGGTGCCGCGCGACCAGCCGTACAACTCTGGCGACATGCTCAGGAAGCATCTTACCGGGGACTACTTTGTCGATCAACAGCAGATGGCTTGAAGGTCTTGAAGCGAAGCGACAGGAACCCTCCCAAAAGATTTTAAAACAAATTTTCATTATCATCATATCATCATACTTTTTTTTTACTACCCCTGCCCCCTATTCTGTCCAATCGGCCCAGGTCTTAATATCTTACGAAGCAGACTAACTTTGCTTTTTCTATGTTTTGTTATTTCCGGGAAGGTATAGGCGCCTGGCTCTACAATTAACCCCAGGCATCAATCCCATTAAGTGGTATTCGAAACCCTTTCCGCCCTTCAACGCCAATTAGCTATATCGGTACCCTGTGTACCCCGATCTTGCAAAGATAAAGCCCGTAGACCCCAATTTTTTCAGACATGGCAACCTCCTACCCTCCTACTAGTAAAGGCACCTTGCCTCATCCTTAGCTCAAAACAAACCTCAAACGAAACCACGACAATATATTATCTAGCGCGTTTGGCCGTTTAAATATATCTTATCTCCATAAGCCCCAAATAATTCTCCGCAACCTCCGCAGAAACAATTTATTTTTCGTCCTCTGACATCCCTTTAAGCCGATTTGATCATTCTTGATTAGTTCTGATGTGTTCTGCAATTCCAACAAGTTCAGGTAAACGGGCCAGTTCATGGAAGTTCTAAGCTATGTTTTCGCTCGCTTTGGTACGGCAAGATGCTGATTTTGGGTCTGAAGATGACGCAAGAGTGCAGTTCCAACACTTGGAGGAGACTCTCCGCCGGCGTTTGAACATAAAAGAGCAGCATCTGAGATCTTCGGGCGGAGACTCACCCCCCTGGCTTTTAGAAGCCATGAGAGACCAGTCAGATGACGTACGGGTTTATTCGTGCCCGGCAGTTTTGCCTTCTCGCGTCACCGACAGCGACGAGGACGATACAGGCGGATCAGAGGTCCGAAACCTGAAAGCAGAGATAGCAAAGTTAAAGGAACAAAATAGAGGACTTCAGACGCAGCTTAAAGAAGCTATTTCTAGTGTAAAAACGTTCCATAGCCAGCAACGAAAGCTCTACGACGGCTTTAAGATCCTGAGGGCCAAGTATGACGACCTGAAGGCTGACAGCGCGGTCACAATGTGGGAGTACATTCCCTCAAAGATTAAGGGCTTCGAAGAGGTGAGTGTGAAAGTCCAGGGCAGAGGGGTGAAAATATCTTCTCTCGTCATGCTACCAACTATTTACTAACCCTTTCGCTGCCCCCTCCCCCGCTCCTGCAGCTTGGAGATACTAACATTAGTGTCTTCGAGTCCTCAACTAGAATAGGTGACTACACTATCGGGGGACTTCTCGGAGAAGGTGAGAGTGAATCAGAAAGCCAACTTTTTTTGGGGTGATCACCGTTTGTAATTGTTATGGGCTATTATTATTATGCGACTTGCTGTTGTTGTCAGGAGCACAATGCCAACTCATCGTTTCGCTCTTCGGCTCACTCGCCCCCTCCCCCCCCCCCTCCCCCCCCCGTAGGTCAATTCGCGGACG
The DNA here is from genome assembly GCA_030267905.1 of Triparma verrucosa. Lineage (NCBI taxonomy): Eukaryota > Bolidophyceae > Parmales > Triparmaceae > Triparma > Triparma verrucosa. The sequence goes on along the minus strand of BRXX01000082.1, from coordinate 119,669 downwards.
TGAAGCTCGCTACCTCCTCCAAGAACCACAAGCTAGCGGTAAAGATCATGCGTAAGGATAGGGTACACAGCGTTCAGGCCCTCAAGAGGATTCACAACGAAATTGCGGTACTGAGGAAGGCTGACCACGAGAATATTGTCAAGTTCCACGATGTCATTCTTAGCACCAAGTTTGTTTACTTGTTCGTCGAACAAGGAGGAGATGACCTCTTTGACTTCTTTGATAAGCACCTCAAGGGCGTCGACCACCGAACTGCTAGGGAGATCATACTAGGAATCTCACTGCCCATCGCTTACCTTCACGACATGCTAATTTGCCACCGTGACCTCAAACCCGAGAACGTCCTCCTCAAGATCACTCCTGGGAAGGAGATTCAAAGCTCCGACATTCAGATCTGCGACTTTGGCCTCTGCTGCCAGAGGGTCAAGCCGCACTCTCGGAGCCTGTCAGAGTTCTGCGGCTCCCCGGGCTTCTTCGCCCCGGAGATGGTCACGGGAGGGGGCAAGTACAACGGGTTGGCGGTTGATGTGTGGAGCATAGGCTGCATCCTGCTAGAGCTCACCCTAGGCCACGATATTTTCTGCAAGTCGTGGATGTCTGCCTACGACTTTGAAATCATCCAGAGGCCCTCCGCCTTCGAGGATTCTATCCACGAAGCTGTGGAGAACCTCAACTTTGACGGCATGACGGCTCACATGGAAGACTTTATAAAGCAGCTGCTCGTCATTGACCCGGAGAGGAGGGCCAGTAGCGAGTCCCTGCTAGAGTGCGCTTGGTTCGACGACCATCACATGGTTGGCAAGAAGCGGCGCTTCCAGTCCGAATCGATGCAGTCGATTGACCTAGAGAGTAAGATGGTGTCAGACTTCAAAGCAGACGGCGATGGCTCGGAGCCAAATTCTCCGATCTTTGCGTTTGGGCTGACTGACGAAGATGTAGACGGCGCCTCCGCGCCTATCCCGATGCCGCTCGCCGAGGCAAAGTCTGACGGCTCTAACGGCTCTATGGACATAGTACAAGGTGGTGGGGGAAACATGGGCATGTCGTCCTCTTTCAATTCTTCAGAGAATGACCTCCAAGCTCTCCACAACATGAAGAACAGGATGATGAACTCGAGTCCATCTTCAGAGGCCAAGCAGGAGAGCCGAGCACGTGCGGACTCTACAGTGTCCGTCAGTAGCACTGTTAGCGGAAATGGTGTAAAGACGAAGACCGAGCCCACCTCAGACAAGTTCAATAACTCCCTCAGCCTCCGCGCTCGACGTCACTTCGGGCCGCAGGGCATTTCAGTCAACACTGACGTGGCCAAGAAGTATAGCAGCGTAGCAATAGCAAAAGAGACGAGGGGAGAGAGGTCCAGTGGGGATTCCGGGTCGCCGCTCCTGAACGAACACATATCTAGACCAGTTCGACTCTCGTCCTCCATGCAAGCAGACGACGACACCCCGCCTCCCTTATCCCTCAATCTCCCGCCCATAGACCCTGCAACTCCCAGCCTCAGAAGTGCGAAGAAAACACTTGCCAAGGGAAGCATTTTACTGCGGGGGGTCGGAGGGCCGGTGGTTGAGGCCACGTCGCCCATGACCCCGGACAAGAAGAGCCCCAATATGATGAGGTCGTATTCAGACGACAGCCGTACGGACGGGGCAAAGGAGGAGTAGCAAGAAATGCTTGTATATATTTTAGAGCAGTGTCGGGAGAGGGGCAGAGGAGGGTTGGAGAATAGAGAAGAGAGAAGAGATACCGCGAGGTATCAGAAAAGGTATTTTCAAACAATTCAAACGTCCTAAACCTTACCTTCAACAACGGGCTGAACGTAGCTCTAGTTGCTTGAGGTATGAGTAGGAATAGTAGGGATCGCTATCAAAGTTAGTAGGGACTACTATAGGCGACGAACGTCGTATCTTTATGAATTTATTTTATGTCTGTGTGAGAGAGGGGGAGGGGGGTTAGCCACAGTTTGAACGAGTCGTTCTGTGTGTTCAGAGAGGGGTGTGAATACGAGCACAAGCGTGCCGGTTAAGGAAGATTAATCAAAATGAGCGTTAGCTCGGATTCATATTTTCAAAACCGATCTTATTATTTTTTTAGTAATTTCTGTTCAATTTTTTCAGCTACAGCTGAGGAACTTGGGGCCCACACCAAACTAAGGTGTCAAAGTCTTTGACACCTGAAAACGAATATTACCGGTTAAAGTACCACTTCGCACCTTGTAACGAATAAAACGGGTCCCAACCGCCTTCTCCGGGTCGAAAAATCAATACCGAGCCCTTCAGTAAGTTTGGAATATTCGTTACGTACTCGCTGCTGTTGTATATTTCTTTCTAAATGGACTCAACTACTACTACTGCCGCCCCCGCCTCCTTTACCATGTCAAACCTGGAAGCCATGGCGGAGAAGTTTTGCGGAAAGACTGGGGAAGGTGATGCTGAGCTTGTGCGGCGGGTTCTCTCGTCGTACCTCGGCTTTGCCCTGAAAGAGCATGAGAAAGAGCAGCAGCAGACAGAGGTCGGTGAAGGGGATAGTCAAGGGAAACCTTCAGGACAGGGGGATATGGCCGGGAGTGCCACCCCGCCTGTTTTGTCGACCTACTCTTCCATAGGAAGAAAGCGTTCGAGCAGCGCTAGAAAAAGTAGTAAGTTGAGCAGCGCCAAAATCGGACCGGAAATGAAATCCGTCGCAAACGAGGTAGCTCTCGACTTTTTGAGCTCTCCGGAGGCAACTCTGTTCGTCAAAAATTACAACTATGACTTGGAGTTTGAAAATAAGAAAAGCGTCCAGATGGACAGCGTCAGACAACAGTACATTGACGAGGAAGATGAAAAAATCACTGCCTCCCTTGGTCTCATCGCAGGCATGAATATGGCAAAGGCGCTTTCTTTCAAAAATTTTAAGACCACGTTCTCCTCCACCAAGTACCTAAGGGGGTTTTATAACCTAACGAGCGGGGACATTTTTATGAGTTCTAAATTTACGGTTAGAGCTGACCATTCGCATGTCGCCGCAAGAATGACGAACTATTACCTCCGTTGCATCAACCCTGCCTACGGCGCGTTGAAAGAAGTACCGGAGAATGATGGCAATGAGTACCTGGAGGTGAGATACACGTGTACTGTACTGGAGCCGAAGGATGCAACCCGGAAGACTATATGTATATAAGGCAAAATTTGATGGAGAATTCTCCGAGCTTTGGGTATCGACGTACACCGCTGCCAATTTTTTGCCGTTTCTAACGTCGTGGACGCCCCATCCTTTGCTGCTCGCTTTGTTCATTGTAGGTCCGCAGTGACCACAGCTCGACATATGTCCAAGACTACATTTTTCCCTACCCCCTGTCTTCTAGAGAGTTCATTACAAACATTCTTTGGAAGCGCCAGAATGAGTCATCGATAGTCGTTTCGTACAGCCCCGTGCTGACTCATCCAAAGGTTGAAGAGAAGGACGGGAGCTCGGTAATCAGGGGTTTGCTCCACGGAGCCTACCTCATCACTCAGCTCGACGATGAGCATACGAGCGTGGAGTGGTGCACACACATCAACTTTGGGGGAAACTTGCCAAAAGCAATTGTTAATGGCGCCATCATTCCTAATAGTGAACGGGTCATCAGCCACATTCAAGTTTTCTTCATGAATTCAGTTACTTTAGACGACTTGAAAGAAATCGACGGAAAGCTTCTAGGAGAGGTGCTCGTAAACCAGATGAAGAGATCGAAGAAGAGAGCAATCGACGCAGTCGACGAGTTCCTGTCCATTTCGCTGGCCATGCGGGAGCTCTTGCCTCGCCGCCCTTGGTTGAGGGCGCTACTGCACGAGATGTCCTTGAATCGGGTCAGAACCGGCGGTTCAGTTCACAAGGCCCTCGAAGACATGACGGACGAAGACGCCATTAACCTTGCCAAGGGCATATCCCTCATCATTCTCTCCAGCACTGAGCCGTCAGCGGCGGTTGACCAGTGGATCTTCCAGAATGGGGCCCTTCAAGAGCTTGGGAGAGAATTCCCCTGGATGCGGCCTTTCTTCGTCGAGATGGCTCAGCACAACTTGATGACCGGCACACTGGGTTTGAAGCTAAGGGTGACCGGGGGTGCATTGCTCTCCACCATCGACCTCATCACCGACGTTTACATGACGATCGTTTTCTTAAGCACAGAGGGACAGGAAGGCTACGGAAGGATAAACGCGTGCCTGATCGGCACGACGCTGCTATTTCAGATTTTCGCCGCGTACGTCCAGAACTCACAGAGACGCTCGCACTTCTTCAAAGATGCGCTCTGCATAATCTGCGGGTTCAAACCTGCCCTCGACGCTTACAGGGTCGGTTCGGGCCAAGATCGGGAGGAGCACCAGCAGATGACGCCCCTTCAAGGTGAGAAACCACAAGCTGAGAAGGCATGTTGGCGATATATTCACTAACGCCGACAACGCAACCAGACATGACGGTGCACAAGGGCATCGAGGCTGTGTTCGAGGCGATTCCCAGCTCGGTCCTGCAGATCATCGCCCTCCTCCTCGCCAGTGAGAAGAAGCTGGACGCCATCGTCTCTATTTTGGTGTCGGCGGCCACCCTAGGGTTTACGTCCGCTATGACCAACTATGACTGGGACACTTCCCCAACTAACCGAGGCAGCAACCCAATCTTCTACGGTGAGTTGCAACATGACAAACGGCAGCTTCTCTCTTCTCTCACACAACCTCTCCGAAATCAGGCTACATCCCCGACAAAGCTTTTGAGAGGGCGCTTTGCTTCATCTCGATGATAACCCTGTCTTTCAGCCACGTTCTGCTCCTCACGTTCTCGTGCGCTCTTCTCGCCGTGATCGACTTTAACTGGTTGCTTTGCTATCTGGCCGCCGACGTAGGTCTGTTCTTCTTCTACAAGGTTGTAACTCGTGATTTCTTCTACTTCCTAAACATAACCGGCGGGGTTCGAGTCTTCGGGGCCATCCTCCACCGCCTTTCTGTTAAAATAATCATGAGCTTCACCTTAATGATCCACCTCCGTCACCCCAATGAAGTCGGCGGCATTTCAACAGCCTCGACGTTGCTCCTCTCCCTCTTCGGTAGCTTCGCCTCCGCATTCCTCTACAGCGTTCACTACACGGGTCCTTCCAAATTGTCCGACTCCGCCCTCTTCACCTCAATAATTACCATCTCCGTCCTCTGGCTGATCTCAGCCCTAACCTTCTTCTCCTCCATAAAGAAACCTTACCTCAAAACATTCTATTCAACAGCGACGTCATCATCCTACAACAAATCCCTCTTCCTCTCCTACACCTCAACCCAGGACCTCGAAAAATCCGAAATATTATCCTATCATCCTTCGGTCTTCTCCTCCTGGGGTCCCTCTACAATAAAACCTTGGATCTCTAAAAATTGGAAAAAATGGGAAGGCGAAAAACCAGAATGGTTCAACGATACCTGGGTTAAGGGACTTCCGAGTGAGTATATACCGTTCGAGTTTAGGGTTAAACACGGGAAGACAGAGAGGTTTAAGAGGAGTAAAAGCGGGAACAAGGTCGTTTCAGGAGAACATTAGAAACGAATAAGAAGTAAAGTTTTTTTAAAACAAAACGAAATAGCAAACACCCTTTTAAGCGATCATTTATCAGAGCGTTTCGCGGGGAAGGGGGATTAGGGGCTGACCCTGACCTTCTTCTTCGTGGTGACGTTATCGAGGTTCTCCTTCTCCTCCCCCTTCCTCTTGCCCTTTCCTGTTGGTTTGACCGTGTCGACTTCCTCCTCGACTTCCTCATCGACGGTTTCGAGGCCGTCCATTGGCATGCCGAACTTTACCATCATGGCGGCCTTGATGGCTTCGAGCTCTTGGGGGAGGGGGGGGCGGTTGTTCTCGGATTGGAACTTCGCTAGGATCGTTGGGAGGAGCATAGCCATTAGGTCAGGTTCTTCCTCCGACTCCTCTTCTTCCTCTTCCTCTTCTTCCTCCTCCTCATCATCATCCTCATCCCCGACCTCCTCCTCCTCCTCCTCCTCCTCCGCGTTCTCGTCGACCTCCGTAACCTCAACCTCCATCTTCGTCCACTCCTCATACTCCTCCTTCGTAAAATCAACAGGATTCCCAGTCTCATCAGTCTTCATACACATGACGTCACCCCTGACATCCCTCCCGTGGAAAGGAGGCTGGAGAACGTGAGAGTTAACGGGGCTCTCTGAAGCGTCCCTTTTGGTTATTAGGACGACACCCTCGACGAGAGGGTGGGACGACCATTGACCTAGGAAGGTCACGTCGCCGCCTAGGTAGGTCTGGACTTTGCGCATTTTGGGAGTCATGTCGAGGGTCTCTTGGACGGTGGAACCGTCGGATTTTAGGACTACGACGGAGACGATAGGACCGGTCGAGGACATTATTGCGTCGACGTCTTCTCTGGTTAGCTGAGCGGAGGGATCCTGAGTTTGGAGGTTTGAAGGTTGGGTTGGGTGCGAAGAGCGAAGAGAGTTGCGTGGAAGGTTGCGTGGAAGGTTGCGTTGTCGGCGTTAGAAAATCTGGTGGACTTGGATGCATTGCTGCACGAATGCAAAACGGCACTATCGGTGGCGGCTTATACAGCCTCAAAAGTGGCCTCAAAAGTGAACAGAGGAAACTTGGAGGGAAGACGATTTGTTCTGTTGAAATTCAATACATACGAACGAGTATTACACGTTAAATTTACAGACGTCGCATTCACATGCCGTAGAAGTGCGGTGATAATGTAAAATATGCGTACCATTGCCGCGTATTAGTGTGTAATGTGACTAGTAATGTGAGAGCTTTCTTTTTTTGAGGTGACTTTTGCAGAATACCTGGAAGTGCCCCTGTCCCCGATAAAGAAGCTTGAAAGCCGCTGAATAGCCCTTCTACAACCAACGAAAATAGATATAGTAATTAGCGCATAGTTTATTTACAGAGAATCACTAATAAGACAGCGCATAGACAGCGCATTGTGGCATAGAAAAGTGGTCCCACCCTGACGACTCTTTTGGACTCTGGTGACCGCAGTTTTCCTCACAATTCCTCTAAAACGAGGCTAGGGTTCTTTCTTTCTTTCTAGTCATCTTTTGTCCAGCAAAGCTGTGTCCAAAGCTGTGTCCAAAGCTGGTAATAATGTCAAGCTTTACAGCCGGCAATAATATTGGCAATAATATTGGCAATAATATTGGCAATAATAATAGCAATAATATCAGCTCACGAAAGGACTTCCTAACGGACGACTATGATGACTTTATAAAGCTTTTAGACGATGCTTCTAGACATTATGAACTTACAATAAAAGACCAATTAGCAACCATGTCAAAATCCAACAACCCGTACCAAAATCAAATCGCTTCAGACTATCAACCTCCTCTTCCTAAACGCTCAATATCTCAAATTCCGTACTACATCCTCCCGCTCCAGCCTCCTCCTTCGCCCACCGTCCTTCAATTCAGCCCTATCCTCTTCCCCACCTCTCCCCCTCCCACCCTCTCAACCCTTGCCCCCTCCCTCGCCTCCCTCAAAACCTCTCGCATCGCAATAGTCCTCCTCCGTTCCGGTTCCCTAAGTTACGGTATTTTCAGCTCCTCCAAAAAGCTCCTCCACAAATCCCAAAAACGCTACACCGTCAGGAAAGGTCAAGGCGGAGCCCAGTCATCCGCCGACGGTGGTAAGAACATAAAGAGCATAGGGTCGCAGCTGAGGAGAGACGGGGAGAAGAAGCTTAGAGATGACTGTAAGGCTATACCTGTAAGGGAGGATGATATTATAATCATGGGTTGTTCTAAGGTCATGAGGAAGGTGAGCGTGAGCTGCTGAGAGGTGCTCCTAGGTCACTCCGAGGTCTCCGAGGTCACTCCTTGGTCTCCTCCCTTGCTATAAAAGTAGTATCTAACCCGATCGTTGCAGAACCTCCTCGAGGACCTCAAGTCCCCTCCGGCGTCAAACCTCAGGACGATTTCCGGCAAATGGGACGACTCCCAAAAAGGCGTCGACGAAATATACGAGCGCATAACCACCTACACGCAAAGGGAGGCCGTCCAAGACGACTTGGGCTGGTCCCTCTCTCTCTCTTCAGATGAAAATGAATCCTCAGCATCCACGCCTCCTCCTTCCTCCCCCTCCTCCTCCTCCTCCGAAGAGGACACCTCCCCCGCACCCATCCCATACACCCCCCTCCACCTCTCCGTCCTCTCCTCCTCCCCCCCCCAACTCCCCTCCCCTTACCTCGATTTCCGTGCCGGCCCCCAACTCTTCACACCCTTACACGCCGCAGCCTCAATAAACAACCTCCCCGCCTGCCTCTCCCTCCTAGAAACCGGCGCTAGCCCCTTCATTGAAGACGGCCGTGGTAGAATGCCCTGGGACATCGCCTGCGCTCATAACGCCACCCTCGTGAAAGAATGTTTAAAAACTTTTCGAGCTGAAAATTCTGAGATGTGGGATTGGAGTGTTACGAGAATTCCGGAGCCTACTGACGGTGAAGTTTTGAAGGAGAGGGAAAGGAGGAAGAAGGTTAAAGATAAGGAGAAGAAGAAAAGACAGAAAGAGAAAAAGAAGAAGGAAAAGGAACAAGCTGAAATATCGAAAAAGGCAAAAGAGTCGGAAGAGTCCGAAAAAATACGCCTGGAGAAATTCAAAAGGGAAAAAGTACATTTAAACACTTCGGCGACTGGGGAACGTCAGTGCGATTTCTGCGGTTGTGAAGTAAGATACTCGAAGGACCTTTTCAGGAGGGACGAGTGGAAGTACTGTAAGACGGAGTGCTTGCAGAAACATAGGAGGGAGATTATGGCCAAGGCGGCAGAGAGGAGGTTCGGAGGGACGTAAACACCTTTTTAAGAAGAACAAAAAAACAAGGGAATTGGCGTTTTGGGGTTCAATTGTTGAATGTTATGTGTTTTGTTTCATTTGCCGCTTTTTCCGCCGAATTTAGGCACTCCCACTCCCTTCGGTATGTGTATTTTCTTCCTCACGCCGTTTAGCTTCGTAAGCATGCCGACCTTTTTCTTTCTGTCCTGGCGGAGGTCGCTCCAGAACTCCTTGTGGTTAGAGTCTACCATAAACTCTTGGTCTTTAGAGGAAGTTGTTCTGCCAGGGGGAGTGAAGAAATTCGGTGGGCCTTCGCTGCTGGATCTAATGCCGCCGCGGGTGGAGGCGTCGGAGGCGAAGACGTGACACTGTGAGTTAAGCTCCTCCAAAAATTGGAGGTCCATCGTCTCGCCTGTGTCCTTGTTCACGACGGGGACGCTGTCGTTCAGGGCTGAGAGGTCGGAACTTGTGTCCTTGGGGAGGGTCGGAGGGGTGCCGGGCTCGGAGTGTGCCTTAGCTCGGATTTTTTCTCGGACCTGGACCTCTTCGTACACGTGGTCGAAGAGGTGCTCCGAGTCCTTGCGCTTGATTGGAAAGGGGACGTCAGGGGCGGGAGAGGGGGCTGGGGACATCTCCGGCGAAGGATCAGGCGAAGATAGAGCCTTCACCTTCAAAGCTTTCTCCCTCGCCGCCCGGGAACGGGTGTTGTCGCCGTCACCCTCCTCCTCAACTATGTCGTCGTCAGTGGCCTTCCTCCAGTCCGCCCTTAAAGCCATTCCCGTGGCGGTGATGACTATCACCGTCGCCAGCGCCTCGGCGACGCCCACCAGTGACCGCACGACCACGCTCAAACTCCACAAAACCACCCCTTCGTCTATCATGCTCTTGAGCCAGCTCTTGCCGCCCCTCTTCGCCTGCTGCCCTCCAGTCTCGAAGACTATGTGCAACAGAATACAGGTGATGCTGAACACGCCGTACCTGTCCATGCAGTCCCTCCAATTTATATTGTCCCAAACGTAGTCCTGCATCGCCATAACATGTTCCATGGCGGTATCATTAGCGCCCCTGAGGGGTAATTTTAGTCCCCCCTCTTCCCCTCCTCCCCCCAAGCCCCAGCCCCCCTTCAACCCGAACTCGGGCACGAAAACTACCACGCAACCAAGCAAGAGGAAGAAGACCACCCGCAGGCTCGCAACGAGCTTCCTCGCCGCCGTCACCTTCTCCCCGGTCACGACGCTCAGCTTGAAGCTGTCCCTCTTGGCCCGCTCCAGCTGCCTCGAAAGGACCATGATCTGTTCCTCGAGCGCTCTCAAATAAGTTTCGACCTTCTTCGCGTCTATTCGGTCGTACTCCTTGGCCTGCAGGCTGGACTTGAAGTTGTCGTTCTGTCCCTTTATCTTTAATATCTGGCTCAGCAGCTCCTCCTTCTCCTGCATGGCGGTCCTTCGCCTCTCGTCCATGATCCTGAAGGCTTCGTCCAGACTTTTCTCCACCTTCCCTACCCTCATGCCGATCACATTTTGGGCCTGCTCCATCGCCCCATCGCTGTTCCCCCTCTCCCTACCGATTGTTCTATTGTTCACGCCGTTCTTGCCGCTGCCTCTTCTAAGGGCAGGGCCGCCGTTCGCGCTGCTGCTTGTGCTGTGCTTGCGAGGAGCTTCTGGCGAAATGCCAATTTTCTCCTCGCTCCTTCTCCGAGCGTTGGCGTGCTGCTGCATCAAGCTAAGGCTCTGGGGCGTAGGCCTGATGGCGTTCGGACTGCCCGAGGATGAGTGAGAGGACATTTATTTCACTGTGACGTCCAGATCGGATGTGATCTCTCCAATTTTGGGTAAATCTCACTTCCCACCGGGAGGGGCGTATTTATCTATTCAACGACGCCCCGGGAATGTTACTTGTGGTCTCGGGTGTGTCTGTGGTATTCTTCCTGCAGCGATTTAAAGGGCTTGGGAAACCTATCTGGCAAAAGTGGATGCCCGGATATCTGATAGCACTCCTTTAAGAATGGTGAGGTCGCGAAGCATGCTTGTGGCAAATCAGCTCTGTTGCATATTATATTTGCCTGCTAGGTGACTGATGCAAATCTCATGCTCTGTCGGTCTCTCCTCTGTAGAGCCCCAAACTGAGGACCTGTTCGGATCTAACACCTACCCTACTCTGACCACAATGCCTCAACCCAGGGCGCTGCGGGAAGTGTCGAGACTGGTGAAGCTAGTCTTGCTCAGATAGAAGATGTCAGCAACGCCGCCGCCGGGGCTGTGGACCAGGCAGAGTCTCTTGCTGTGAATCTCCCTGAAGGGGCAGATGCGCAGGTCGCAGGACTAGTTGCAAGCGTCTCGAAGGACCAGCGCGAGGCGGTCTCGAACATGCTAGCGTCTGCGACGCCGAACATGAACTCTGACGAGATTGCTGCTGCTGTACGGGAACTCGGCGGCACCCTTGAGGCAATCGAGGGAGCTGCTGTACTGGCCGTCGTTGCAGGAGGGTTCCAGGCTGCCTGTGACATGGCGCCCGCAGTGATGACCAGCTTTGCCGAGAGTCTCGCCGTCGTTGGAGGCCACCTTCCTTACATCGGAGTGGCTTGTGGTGCGATTGGTGCTATAGTCGCAACGTTTAAGGTCTCAAAAGATCAAGACAAAAACGTGCAGACGGTGACCCTCTGGACCGCCAGCGTTAAGGACTGGCTGATCATGGTCGCGAAGCGCGTGGAGAGGAGCTCTGCGGAGAGCACCCTCCCTCTATTCCAGGCTCTGCAAGACTCGCTCCTGGTTATCAGCGAGCAGATGTCGACAAGAAATCGAAAGTGGAGGATTGGGAAGATGTTGTCGTCTGCCACTTTCCAGCGTGACTTTGGCCTCGCCAAGACCACAGTGCTTGAGCTTAAAAATGCCCTGAGGGACTTTCTAGATCAAGAATCGCAGGACGCCCAGGAACAGATGCTAACAGATGTGAGCAATGCAGTCGTCGAAACCAACGAGAAGCTCGATAGCATGAATGATCAGCTCGGTCAGATCAAGGCGATGCTGCAGGCGCAGGCCGATGAAAAGGAGGCGGCGAAAAATAACGACCAGAGCGTCAAGGACGAGGAAGAGCAAATTTACCTGAATCTGAGGAAGGCCGCCGACGTGGAAGGCGACGTGCCCTTCAATCGCTTCGTGTTGGCGTTCGAGACGTTCTTCTACGCTGGAGACGACATGCCTCCAGAGCAGCGGAGGGCCTTGAAGCTCAGCATCGACAAGGACGGCAGCGGAGAAGTCAGCAAGCCGGAGTGGGTGAAGTTCTACAGAGCTTGGACGAAGGCGGAGATGAACGTGGAGGAGTACCTTTTGAAAATTGCCTCAGACAACCCCACTGCCACACAACTCGCTTACCAAAAAGCTGCAGAGGCCAGAGCCGAAATGAACAAGCGAATGTCCATGGCCAAGGACATGGCCGGCGATGCAGCCAAGATGGGAGCTGGCCTGATGGAAATGGGCAAGGGCAAGATGACTGGGCTCATGGGCGGCGGAATGCCGAAGATGGGGTTCGGAAAATAGGTACTTAGATAGACATTTTAGTGTGATCAGCGAACTCCTCATTCATTGTATTCTATTGTATTCTATTCGTTCTGTTCATTCATTGTATACCTATTTGTGTTGTGTTGCGGCGTTGGTATGTGTGTATGTATCTCATACCAACAACCAAACTAAACTTTGCGGGAACCTAGTGGTCAAAATATTCACACTCCCTGGACGCAATGAAAGATCAAGGGCGATAAAGACAACGTTCGCTAGATGGAGCCCCTACAATCTCAATCAATTTAAACTCTCTCCCCCTCTCTCATGCTCTGGGAAGTTCCCTCCCGGTCCAGTTTGAAATCACACAAGAGGCAACGACAATACACTCACAAAATATCGTCAGGTTCGTATCCCTCCGTCTGCACCCTCGTCAGCTCGACCTCTCCGCATCCACTGCCCTCCCGCTGCACGTAAAAGAGCCTTCTTGCATTCCTTTAGTCTTTGTCTCAAATCAAACCTCAAAGCATTTCACCTTGCCTTGTTGGCCAGCTCCGAGTCGTCCGTCCCCTTCTGAACAAATATTCGCCTCCTGGCTTGCCATATCCGCTCGGAAGTTGAAACTCCCCTACTTTTCGTCCATCTAACAACAATTCCCCACTCACCTTTCCCCCCCGCGAAACCTCCTTGCTTCGAAACCTTCCCTAGCAGCCTTGAAAGATGGCAAAGAAATCGAAGAAGTCCAAGCAGGAATCGGACAGCGAGGGGGGATACTCGTCTGAGGCCCCCACTAGCGACGAGGAGTTGACCGAATCCGAGGAGGAGGAAGAGGGAGAATCAGATGAGGAGAGCTCCGACGATGATCAACCTGCCAGGGGCTCAGGTAAGGAGAAGTCATCCACATTCAAGTAGCTCGCATCCCAACCACACACACGTACAAACACAAACACAAACACAAACACAAACCCTTAACCAACGCTAACCCACACTACGCACAGGAGCTCCCGCTAAAAAGAAGATAAGCCAACTGGCCTTCGCTGTGGGAAAGGACATTTCCAACCCCAAAGGAAAGAAGAAAGAGATGAATAGGTTGAGGCAGTTTTTAGGCTTCTCCGGGCGAAGCGTCCTCCTTACGCTGGACGATCTCCCTACGGAGGCCGCCCCCCAGACGCACAAGAAGCCAACCGCCTTCGTGCTGAACCTGCGATCCATTGAGTCCTGGCCCGTCCCCTCTGCCCTCCGAGCCCGCCTTGACGCCCACCCCAACCACTCGCTCAAGTATTCGGTGTCCATGTCGTTCTACCATTCCGTCAGTAAGCGCTTCTTCGGAAGCACGTGGATGGGCTACAAGCAGAGCCCGCCGAAGAAGTCTGAGGTCTTGCTCATCAATGAGCTCGTCTACTGGCAGTCTTCCATCGCCGATCCCAACTGCTTCGCCATTATCGAGCTGGTGGCGACCGAGGTCGACAACGGCAGCGACGTTATCGTGGGGCAGTACGGTTGCGGTTGGGCCATGATGCAGCCTTTCGGGGATGCCGGAATTAGGGACATCAGCACCGAGAGCAAGCTCGGAGAAGGTGAGAGAGTCTCAGTGTCTCCACACCTATATCGCCAACACCTTCACTATATAACTCCAACGCTAACGTCATGAACACTTCTCCTCGCTTCGCTCGTCACAGAAGGATTTCACCCCCTGAAGGTGTACTCTGGAACTCCCCGTAAGCTACGCTTCCTCACCAAGGAGGATTATTACCGCCTGGACGAGATTGCCCTGTCCAGCTGCCGCATCCGCTTCAAGATCAACACCCACGAACGCCTCATGAAGGTCATCCGCTCCAGCAAGCTGTTCGCCGAGAACGAACTCATCGGCGCCAGCGACTCCGTTGGCGGTCTGGAAATAAGCAAGATCAAATTTCCCGACGAGAGAGGAATCATCAAGGGCCCGATCATCGGCGGAGAGGCCTCCGGCTCCAAGAAGAACTGGCAGATGAGCCCTGCGCTCCGCCCGAGCCTCGCCCCCACCTTCAACCTCTCCCTCAAGAACATCTCCATCACAATTCCCGACCGTGACGAGTTTGAGCGCAACCTCCTGAGCTCTCTCAACTCCAACGTACCCGACGAGGAAGTTTACAAGGAGGAGAGCAACATGTTCGGAAGGAAGAAAATGATGAAGCAAACGATCTCCGAGAACACAAAGGCGAAGGCCAAGATTCTGCAGAGGAGGGTGAAAATCGGACTGCACAACGGCAGGTCGCTCCTCTCGGGAACCAACTGGGTCGAGGTCGAAGTCGAGGAGAGCGATCACGATGACGACGTCCTCATGGACTTTGCGAGGAAGCAGGTCGTCGAGAACTTTTCCAAGAACAACCTCACCTCCGTCGTGGTGATGCTCGAGTACATCATCAGGCCCGCGATCTCCTCCGTGAAGAGTCACGCCGAGACCGGCCGCAAGGGAAAAGACTCCACCGCTGAGAACTTCGTAGTTGTGGTTGGGTCTCAGGTTTACGTACCCTACGACGGCCAGAGGCTGCGCCTGCGCAACGGCTCCAAGAACCGCGACAAGGACTCCGACGAAGTTAACCTTTTCTTCTTCAATGATCAGCGCTGCCGCCTATTCTCCAACGATCACATTTACAACCCCAACGAGGGAGAGCCTGAGGACGAGGAGGCGGGCGTCAAGTCTGTGTCTTTCCAGCTTGTATGCAAGGACAAGAAGGGGAAGGAGCAGCTTGACGAGACCCCCTTGAGGGACGAGGACGAGAGCGAGGACGAGGCCGACCACGATGACGCGGAGAGCGACGCGGAGACTTGGATCTCAGATGCCGAGTCCGTCGCTTCGACCAAGTTCTCTTCCTCGTCGGAGGAGGATGAGGAGGAGGAGGAATCCGACGAGGAGGACCTTCCCAAGCTCAAGAAGAGCAAGAAAAAGAAAAAGAAGAAGAAGAAGAAGAAGAAGAAGACCTTCGATGACGACGATTCGGACCTCGAGTCCTCTATAGTCTCGGGCGACTCCTTCTCCAACTTCCTCGTCCTGCGCACCGGCGCCAACCGTCGCTCCCACCAGAGCTTCCGCCCCAAGAAAAAGTCTCAGAAAGGCAAGCACAGGTACAGCGCCGACGACGCCGCCCTCACTTCGATCAAGGAGGAGGAGTGGGATGGATGGCGCCACGGCATCAAGGTTCCGAAAGACCGCAAGAACATTTCTGGCGCCGCCTTGACGGCGCCCATCCACTTCAACGATGGAGGCGGCTACGACTCGCACCACCATCAGCCCTCCTACGTGCGCACGGGAGACTACGAGTCGACAGCGATGGCCCCTGGACATTCCGCGCCTCTCTCCAACGCCATGACCCGTGCGGCGCGAACGCGCCTTGGCAGGCATGGTTTCTTTGAGAAGGTTCTCGAAAACTACACTGACGTCAATGAGATTGACGAGGGCACCTACAGCATCGACAAGGAGCTCGAGGACGACAAGCTGCGACACGAAATCACCGTGCAGTTCGCTGCCTTCTCCGCAGTTGAGAAGGCTTCCCCCCTTCCCACGTCCCTCTACTTTACCTTCCAGTTCTACGACGCTGCGCCCACTCGCACCGAGCGCCTAGTCCTCCGCTCGTCTTCGCGCTCCGATGAGGACGACCACACAGTCGCCCGTGTCCTCTGCCGTGAGAAACCTGGAAAGCGCGACTCGGAGTACAAGCCCAGTCGAACCCTCAAGTTCACCTTCGATCTTTCTATGATGACGGTTTCGGAGGCGAAGGGATTTGCCACCTACCTCAAGACGAAGACGCTTTACGTCGACGTCTGGGACGGCGACGCCCTCATGCACGTGGGAACCATGGCCATCAACCTCAAGAAGATGATGAGGCAGGGCAAGTCCACTTCCAAGCTCGCCCGAGTCTTTGACGTGGTCGCTCCCCGCGGGTTGAGCGAGGAGGGAGGGGCCCTTGGAGTCCGACCAGGAGCCATCGGCGGCGGCGCCGTTGTCGGAAAGGTGCAGGTCCTCCTGGCCAACTACGGCGAGCACGGCAAGGGAGGAGACGCGCCCGGAGAGGGTATTGAGGCCGAGGTCACCACGGAGACCGGCGGCCACAGCGGAGACCTCAACTGGCGCAGCAACATCCTGTCCAAGAGCCTGAGCGCCGTCTCGTCCCGTCCCAACACGCCCGGAGGTCGCGCGAAGCACAAGGTGCGCGCTCGTCCCTTGAGCGAGTCGAACAAGGACCTCAAGAGGATGATCAAGAGCTTCGGCGTTGCCGACGGCGACCTGGGCAAGGGGCGCCTGGACAGGGGAGGAGAGGACAACGAGACCATCTCTTACGAGGAGCTCATGAACCTCTGCAAGCGCTTCAGGTCTTCTCAGAAGGGCCGCATTGACTACAAGTCCTCTGGCCTCCTTGAGCTGCTTGACGTGCCCGACGTGGCCCGCCTCGAGAAGAGGCTCGTCCGCCTTTTGACCCTCGCCGAGGACCGCGGCACTTCTCTGGAGGAGGCCTTCAACTTCCTCGACAGCGACAACGACAAGGAAATGACCGCCCAGGACCTCGAGGACGGCCTCAAGAGCCTTAAGGCCTTCGAGGGCATGCGCCGCGACGAGATCACCATCCTTGTCTCGAGGTTCCCTAGGAATGCAAGCGGCATGGTTTCTCTCACTGAGTTCATCACGTTTGTGAGGGAGCGCCAGCCCAAGTCTCCCGAGGAGGACAAGCTCCGAAAAATTCTCAAGAAGGCCGAGGCCATGGGCAAGAGTGTGGAGGACATTTTCGGTTTCTTCGACAAGGACGGAACCGGCGAGATTACACTCGCCGAGTTCAGGGACGGGCTCTCGCAGCTCGGCAGTTTCAGCAAGCTCTCCAACAAGGAGTTCAAGAGCCTCGCCAAGAAGTTCGACAACGACGGTGATGGGAAGGTGTCCCTGTTTGAGTTTATGACCTTCATGGGGAAGCAGTACGACCCTGTCGACTCTGCGACAAAGAAGCTAAAGGCGATCCTCCTGAAGGCGGAGGAGATGGGAACTAGCCTCAGCAAGGCGTTCGCGCAGTTCGACTCTGACGGCAGCGGAGAGATTACCATGGCCGAATTCACCGAGGGTCTTAGTAGTCTCGGCGTCTTCAGCGACCTCAACAAGAACCAAGTCGCTGAGGTGCTAAAGGACTTCGACAAGGACAACACTGGAACCGTGTCCCTCACTGAGTTCATGAGGTTTGTTGGCCGTGACTACGTCGCCGACATTGAGTCCAAGCTCCGCAAGATCCTCGCGAAGGCGGTGGACATGGGCAGTACCATTGAGGCGTGCTTCTCGCACTTTGACACCGACGGCGACGGCAAGATCAATGCCGCCGACATGCAGAGCGGAATGAAGTCCCTTGGTCAGTTCGAGCAGGTCGGCGCCAGCGAGGCCCAGGAGCTCATCAGGAGATTCGACGACGACGGTGACGGATGCATCACCGAGAGTGAGTTCATCAGCGCCTTCGGCTCCAAGACTGCCACGCAAGTTGCGAAGAAGCAGGTGTCCAAGGTCGAGAAGAAGGTCGTGGATCTCTTCGTCAAGGCCGAGGCGGCAGGAGCTAGCCTTTCGTCTCTCTTCAGTGCTCTGGGGGACCAGAAGCCGGAAATGTTGAACGACGAGTTTGGCGCGGCGTTGAGGAAGCTCGGCGCAGGATTTGACAGCATCACCAGTGATGAGCTGGCTGATTTGTGCGAGGGCTTCGACTCGGACAATAGTGGGGCCATCGACCTCAAGGAGTTCAAGACCTTCATCAGATCGAAGCAGTCTGAAATAAAGATGGCCAAGGAGAAGGATAGCTTCGCGGTCGAGGAGAGCCTCGAGGTCGCGGAGGACTCCATCTGCGCCATTTATGGAATGTGCCTGGCCTTCTCTGGAGGGCAGAAGTTGTCCGACTTCGCGAATGAAAGGGAGAGCATCAGTTACGCGGCTTGGTTTAAGGCGCTGGGAGACATGCTCAGCGCGCCTGACTTCTTGAACCACCTGAACAAGGAGTTCCAGAGCGCCCCCTTCCAAAATATTCTGAGGAAGGATTTCCACGACCCCGTCGCGCAAAATGACGGAGAGTTGAGCGTTGACATGTTTGAAAAGTGGTTCGAGGCGAGGAGTAAGGGCGCCAGGAACTTGGACAGGCAGGTCAAGAACGAGGTCGTCATGTTAGCTAGGGCGATCATCGCGAACTCGCTCGAGCTGCAGGAGAGGGATGAGGTTTCCCTAGAGCACGCGCTTCAAGTGCTGAGCGGCTCGGATGTCAGGCTCAGGGGCAAGGGCATCTCGAAGCTCTTCGCCATGTATGCAAAGAAGAACGTCGGCGGGCTGCCCACCAACAAGCTCATCGAGATGCTGGTGAAGCTCGCAACTGACTGCAAGATTAAGGCCACCGAGGGAGAGCTCAAGTCCTTGGTGAAGAGGATGGAGGGACGCCACGGCTACAGCCACGACGTCGACGTCGTCGCCTTCTTTGACTGGATGTGCAACGGGGCCAAGGCCGGGGAGGAAGAGGGGAAGGAGGAGGACGACGACGAGGAGGACGAGGGATCCAACAACAAGGAAAATGCCGAGGAGGACAATGAGGGAGAGTCGCAGTACACCTTCTCTTCGGACCCCGAGATCAGGGATGCCGAGAAGAAGATCCGCAGGGCCAGCAGAAAGATCGTCAGCCGGGGGGAGGTCGACTTGAGCGATCTTTTCTCGAGGTACGACGCTGACGGGCAGGGAACCATCGTCAGGTCTGACTTTATCCAGGTCCTCATGGAGCTCGGGATGAGCTTGCTCGACAGCGGAAGCAGTGCCGCGGTGGAGGACGATGGCTTGAGGAAAAAACAGATGGCAACTTTAGCCGCGTACAAGGGAGGGAGCGGCAAGAGGGCGGCGAAGTTGAGGCAGAAGCGCCCCCAGCTGTTCAACCAGAAGAATGATGACAGGACCGACGCGTTCAATGACGAGAGGGAAGCGCTCAACCTGATAAAGTGGTACCGCGAGGGCCAGAAGAAGACCATCGTCAGGGACCTTTTGACGCAGAGCTTGACAACCAAGTGGACGCTGAACCCGAGGTTCGGGCACTCGCTCTTCTTCGAGTACGAGCTGAGGAACCCCTTCGGGCAGGAGGAGAGGTTCTCGATCGTATTCGACGACAAGGAGTTGAGGCTGGTGACGGACAGCGAGGAGTGGATGTACCTGAGGAGGAGGGTGCCTGTGGCTTGTGGGAAGGTCGGAGAGTGGCCCGTCGAGCACGACATGTTTGACGGCGACGGAGGCTCCAATAGCTTCCAGATCAGCCTCCAACCCCACGAGACCGTCAGCATCCCCTTCACCTTGTTGAGCATTGACCACACGCTGAAGGGCGACGAGGGAGGAGAGCGACTGTCCGTCATTAACTTTGTGAGCAGTAGCTACGGCCACACCACCAGCGTCCTGGAGCTCAAGATCAAGCCCAAGGCCATGATCGTGGACAGATCGTTCAGGTTCTTCCAGGCGGAGGGCGAGATTTTGAAGCGAACCATCCAGTTGTTGGGCGAGCCCACGAGTCTGGACTACCACGACTACGAGAGCGAGAACGTTGGAAGCCACAAGTACGTTCACTGCGTCGAGCTCACGAGCAACAGGGTGGTGGTGGACTGGCGAGGAAGTGCCCAGCCCGGAAGCCCCCAGGAGGTAATGATCAAGTACCGGGTGGGCAAATTCCCCAGCTTGGGAGAATTCTACGTCCTCGTCTACGACGATCACTACCAGGGTATCGTGCACGAGTGCTGGCATGTCGTCGTCCAGTCGAGGCTGCGGCTCGACGTGCACGCCGCTGTCGGTCAGGCCACGCCAAGCGAGCTCGTCATTCAGGGCGACAAGTTCGCCAGGAGGGTCCAGCTCTTCAGCAGCAGCCCCGCCGAGACGGAATTTGATCCCGGACGGATATTCCAGCTCGTTCCGGGGGCGTTCAACCGCGCTGCGGTTAGGTTCAAAATGCGCCAGAGTGGCGTCAACAAGGTCCACGTTCACATGGTCGACTGCGACACAAAGGAGCTCGTTTGCGCGTGGCTCGTCACGGTGAACTCTTCGCTGCCCGTGATAACCAAGGTGTACGACGTTAGTTTGCCTGTGGGCGTGCCGGTGAGCAAGAAGCTCAGTTTTACCAATCAGTGGGACAAGCAACGCAGGTACAAGATTCTCAGTAGTGACGAGAACATCATGCGGCCGAGGAACGAGACCGTCGACATTGGGCCGAGGGGGGTCGGATTTATCAGGCTGCAGTTCACCCCTATCGAGGCTGTAGGAACCACTGAGGTCATAGCCTTTGTAAATTCCGAGTCAGACCAGAACGAGGAGGCCTTCCTGCTGAAACTTCACGTGACAGGTTAGAGAAAACACATTATATAGAAATAGAAATCGGGGTGGGGAGGGGATGGGGGGGTTGGGGGTAAGGGGCAGATAAATGAATTGAATTTAGGGGGGGGGGGGGGGGTTGGTGACGAGCGCTCAAATTTGCGGATACGAATATTTTTCGAAATCAAACTGCTATAATTCCTTGTTTCTATTTATTTTCCTTGTGTGCGTGATGATGTCAACTTGATAAATGCCTACTTGAAGGCGTTTATGAGGTCGGTAGTCGATTGGGCAACTCCAATGCTCCCTCCGACGAGTCCAGCGATGACCACGATGGTCCCAGCAACCTTCTCCATGGCTCCGATTTTCATTTTCTTCATCGCCCTCAAACGGAAATTGAAAATTACAGGGCAGACGAAGACGATCATGGTGAGACACCCGGATCCTATGAAAGTCATTAGTGGGCCGAAGAAGGGAACCTTGATGGCGATGAGACAGGTCAAGCCGACGAGCGTGGTTCTTTCGATACACCTTGGAATCGTAGACCTGAAGAAAGGAATCTTGCACTCGACTTCGGAAACCAGAGCGTTCATCAGAATGGGGTAGGCCGACATAACGTGGAAAGCAACAAATAGCTTCGTCATTTGTACCACTCTTCCCGAGAAGTCGTCCCCACGAGGAAGGTTGCAGAGAATAGGGCTGAAGGTGATGTCGCCCCATGTGTAGTACCCTGCGACCGCGGTAATTAAATAGAGGAAGACGAGGATGGCAAACGCCTTGTTGAGGGTCTTGCTGAAGTGATGGGGTTTTTCCATGTTGCCCTCGATCGTCGGGAAGGTCGCAGCTCCCCCAAAGCTGAGCACGATCGCCGAGAACGCAGACGGAAAGAGTTTGAAGTCGAGAAGCTTGTGGGTGGGAGGAGAGAACACGTAGGTATCGTCGTCCATGTTCGCGTCATCAGCGCCGATTGGGTTCAAATAAATGGCGAAGAAAACGACCACGAGAATTGCTAAGACAGTCGACATGGCGCCCAGGAGGCTGAGAACGTGGTTCTCGCCAAGGGTGCGGTAATAGACTACCGGGAAGAGGACGCATCCAGCCGAAAGGAGAGTCCAAGCGCTGGTCCAATCGACAGAGGGGTCAAAGGTGACGGCGTGGTTGAGGATGCCCTCGCCGTCCCCTCCGAGCCCCTCGAGAAGGAACTTTGCGGCGAGGACGAGAAAGATTGTTGATACTCCGAACAAGGTCGATTTGTGGAAGAACTGCACGAAGAAGTACCCGAAGCGTCCGAAGGCAGCTTCGCCGATCTCGGGATATCCGGGGAGTCGTTCGTACCCTGCAGGGTTGAGGTAGAGCGACTGGATCAGAAGCTTACCAGTCCAATTAGTCATCACGCCCACCAGGACGACGAGACCCAAGGCAAGCCAGCCTCCCTGGCTGACGGTGTAAGGGAGCTGGAGGATGCCAGTCCCCGCCATGGTGCATAGCAGCTGAAAGAGGGTAGCACTCGTTGACGCGAGCTGGCCGGCGACCCCATTCACGGCCGCGCTGGCCGGTTTGTTCCCTGACTCGAGAAGTGGGAGGCTGTCCATGACAGAAAGTGAAGTATTTGTTGCACAGAATTTGGGGGCGTAGCTGGACGATATGCTTTTAGTTGCTTGCTTGGGATAGTCTAGAAAAGGGGGTGTGTGTATGTAAATAGATGTTAATAATACGCTTATGTTGTTTCTGGTGTCAAATCTGTTTACAGAATATTGATCGCCTTCATGATATTGCCCTATCATAACAAGTTGCCATCAGATGAGAAATCTAATGATTCGTGCGGTCTTAGCAATGGCAGTGCCTGTTGTTTCTTCCCTAAACATCGCGTGCGTTGGTGACAGCATCACCTATGGTTCGACGGCGAGTGATCCTTCAACAACTGCATATCCCGCATTTCTCATGAGCAGTTCCCTCAACGGCGACAGAAGCCATGAAGTGACGAACTTCGGGGTGTCCGGGACGACTGTAATGAAAAGTGGCGACTCCCCGTACTGGTCTACTGACGCATATCAGGAGGCACTAGATTCTGACGCCGATGTGTATGTGATTCAGCTGGGCACTAATGATGCGAAATACTATCAATGGGACGAGGAAAAATATGTTGATGATTATAACGCTATGATTGAATCCTTCTCTGCGCTCAGGGATCCGTCTCCAGATATTTGGCTTTCCATCCCCCCTCCTCTCTACCTTGACAACATTTATGAAATGAACCAGACTGCCATCAACGAGGCTCTTCCAATTCTTGTGCCTTTCATTGCCTCCGAAAACGATTATGTCACTGGAGTCATCGACGTCTTTTCTGCTCTAGGAGGGGCCGACCTGTCAAAGTACGAATTCTTCTGCAACGAGCAGTCGTGTGACCAGTGCCACCCTAATGATCAGGGGTACTCGGTTATGGCAGCGACGGTCTACAAAGCCCTTTTCATGAACGGCGTGAAGCCCTCGGATTCTACTCCGGCCTTGGAGCTGTAGAGGTTTTAGTAAATATGAGGAAAGAGGCTATTTTGTATCTTAAATTGATAATCTTCTTGTGCCTTCACCACCCTCTTCCTCGCTCTCTATCTCTAATCATTTCAATCTCCTCAATTTCCTCAATCTCTCTTCTTTCCCTCCTCCTTCCTTCGCTTCACGTCACTCCTCGCAATCGTCGAGCGCTCGGGGAAGTATGCGCAGTATATGTAGGCGGGGATCAAGAAACACCATGCGAGGGCGCTGCGCTTGATTCCGTCGAGGGGGCTCATCGTTCCAGAAAGGTCGACGTCAGTGGGAGGGTTGACGGTGTCTTCGTAGAATTTGAAGCCACCGTAAGCGCAGTTGAAGAAGACGCAGCAGATCCACACAAAGTGCACGAGCTGGTACTTGAAGGAAAGGGCCGCGGCGGCCAGGCCCTGGCTGCTCAAGACAAAGTGCGCGAGGCAGTAGGCCAAGACCTTGCCGACCCACGTCCAGAACGGGTCGGTGCGGACCTCGGGCAAGCCGCCGTAGCAAACCCAGTCGAACAGGGTTTCGTACTTGGCGAGGGGAGTGTAAGGGTGGACTATCAGGAACAATGCGTGGGCGACTACCCACGGCAGGTAGAAGTACTTGAGCGCGGCGATGTATGTGTCCCTCTTCCTCCAGTCGCCTATGTCTTCAAACAGGTCGGGGTAATTCTGCGAGGAGTGGAGCGACGAGTTAGAATACACTCCGAGTGAAATGGTGGCCTCAAAATACACGGGGTTGGTGCAGTTATCTTTTACCTTCTTCAGCAACATGGGGTAGTACCTCCACCTCAACGCATAGGTAAACCACATTGGCACCACATGCAGCCAGAAGGACGAGAAGGCGTCAGGGTGGTGGAACGCCAACGCCGTTCCGAGCATGAACGTTCCGCCTCCCACGGGGCCGTTCATCACGCAGAAGATGGCCTTGGCGATCACGGGGAACTCCTTCGAGAACTTCATCTTGATCTTCTTCTCCACCTTGTCGACGGTCTTCTTGACCTTATCAGCGGCGCCCTTCAGGCCCTTGGGGCGATCCGTATGGGACGAGTACGAAGAAGTACCCTCGTCAAAGTGCTCGGCCACCTTCATAGGCACGTTCCACAGAGCGTATGCGAAACTGAAATTAGCGAAGTAACAGAAATCGATCAAATAGAGAAGCCGGCCGAAGTTGTAGAAATCGTACAGCTTCTTGCATAATAAGAGTAGCGATATATAACTCCAAGCGGGGCGGAGACTGAGGAAGGAAGGAGTCGAGACGAAATTAATGTACCACATAACGCTCGTGGTGCTAAACGTGAGCACATAGTAGTGCCAGTTTTTGTCTGACAGGAGCCACGCCGGGTGGGAGATGTACGGGTCGGGGCGGTCGGGGTACTGGGCGTCGTCGCCGTGCCAGTGAGCTGTGTTGAATCGAAAGAGGAACAGGGCGATGCAGAGGAGGAAGAAACCCGATATCCGAACTCCGAAGACAGGGCGGTCGTCGCTCGGTTTGACGAGCAGCTGGGGGGTAGGTGATGATTGCGTGAGTTGGGTGCAGTCAAATTACAATGGCAGTGTTGTAGTAACGAGCAGGAGTATGGTCAACAGGGTCCAGAGCGGAGCGGAGAAGGGGTGCAAAGGGTCGACTTAGTGTCGTTAAGCGATCGATCAGTCTTCGCTAAAAGTGTTCAAACATATATTTACGTTATATTTACCTCGGCACGTTTGCGCAACTTCACAGTCCTCGGGCTTCTTCGTCTGCCAGGTTCTTCATCCGAATTTTGATCGGCCATTTCGTGTGAATGGGAGAAAAATCAAAGATTTAGTAAGATTTTCCAGGGTTAAGGAGCAAAAGACCATCACCGTTACTTCCGCTTTTTTTCATCAGCTTTTGCGTTCATCACCAACCTCAATTACGTCATTATCAGCAAACTTGCAGTCCTTTTCCTTTCTAGCCTTCAAATGATTCGTCTTTCACGCGTAGTTGGGATTCCGCTGAGCAGGCAGTGGCAGGCAACGATTTCGCCGTTGAAGTTGACAAGGTTCTTGACTTTGTTACAGGCGAGGGGAGTCTGGCACAAGGGCTTCGAGGATGAGGCAGCTGCGACTGCGTTAGCGAAGGAGATCGACGAGCTGGTGGCACAGCGAAGAGAACAACCGAAACTTGAAAACCAATCTAAAATTCACAACGAAAAGAAACTGAAACGCCTCCTCGAAGAGTATGAAGAGCTCACCGGGGAGCCTCATGTATAAAATAATTATGATAAATCTTTTAAATCAAAATCGCATCCTTTTTGTCTGCCCTCCTTATAATGTCTAGATTATAGCTCGTGCTTCAAAAATCTCACATTCAACCTCCTCTCACTCAGTCAACAAATCAACGATATCTTTGATAACCTCCTCGTCGCTCAAATAGCAAGAATGGCATAGCCCGCTCCTCTTCACCACCTCGACGTTGTTCCACGATTCGCACCGGTTCAAGCTGTGCTTATCACCTGTCCCATCGCCTAGCCCGGGGATGATTCCTGGATCCTGGTCGAGCTTGTCGTTGGCCTGGTAGTACGCCCACTCGGTGGGCATATCCTCGGTGAACCAGCAGTGGACTTTCACTCCTGGGTCTTCGACGGTGGTAATTTCCTGCTTCCTCTTGATTGCCGCCGCTCCAGCCGCTCCCCCGTTCTCCAGCAGCTCAGGGACGTCGCTTAGGGTGTAGTTTTTGACGTCTGTGTACATGATGACCCTGTCTCCTTCGTCGTTGTTCACGTCGTCTTCCACGAAGGTCGGGACTAGCCAGCTCAACGACGGCCACTCCCTCATCGTGTCCCTCAATAGCGTTTGGTCGATCCAGGTCAACCCGTAGGCTGGCATGCCGGATAATAACTGATGGACAACCATGGGAGCGCCGTTGAAGACCCCACTCAAGGAGATGAAGCTGTCGATGTACTTGTCCTTCCAGTCTTGGTCGACGTAGTCAGTCAAGAAGGCTGCTCCGAATGGGCCTCCGTAGCTTATGCTGACAAACACGACCGGTGCTCCACCGTTGTTCACGTAGGCCTCCTCGACCAAAGTCTTCAACTTGCTGTAGTCGCCACCCTCTGCCATGAACTGCTTCTCTCCCATTCTGAAGTCGTAGGGGGCACTATACAGATCCTTGCCGACTTCGTAGCCCTTGGCCTCCATGGCTTTCACTAAATTCACCCAGTTCGTGCTGGACGAGCAGAGCTTCTCGTTTCCGGGGATGAGACACATGATGGCGTCTACGCTGGCCCCATATGACGGCGCGCGGACCTCCACCCCAGGGTTATTGCTGACTGTCTCGTCCTCGTCGTTGTAGTGCAGCTCGATGTTGTCGAACATGCACTTGTAGAACTCCGGCGCGACCTCGTAAGCAGAAATCCAAACAGTAAACCAGTCGGAGTTCTTGGAACACACTGGAGACGTCACCGACGGCTTTTCGGTGAGCTTCGCGTCCAGGTTACTTCCGATTAAACCTGGCAGGATGACGACGGGTTTCCTCGTCGCCGGAAGGGCTTCGCATTTATTAGGGTCGGTAATCTGTTCATCAGATTCGCAGGTGTTGGAGGAACTTCCAACGACGTGACAGGACACATCCCCGAACTTCGGACACCATCGGCAGGATGTGAATAAACTGCTTGCAGCGGCGCAAGATCCACATGTAGTGTGCTTCGAACACTCATCGAGCAGGGTGACTCTTTCCAACAAGTCTTGTCCCTGTTCTCCCCTGCCGACGCTCAGCTCATTAAGAGCATCGATCCAGGTCTCCTCGCTGATCTCGGGGAAGAAGGGATTTGTAGCGGCGAAAACGCCCGAAACTGCACCTATTCCGTACGTCAATAATAACACAAACACGTGTTTAAACATCGAAAATCTGATTAAAAATATTCCCTGGAAGCGTTTGGGTCCTGCCTGGCCCTACTCATGAAATTGGAGTTCTTGAAATAAGGCGTAAGACCTTCCACACTCAAATACCCCCATCCCGGCCTTAAAACAGCCCCTTACCCCCCAAAACATCTCATATCCCCACTCACTCCGCCCCGCACACACACACAACCCACCCCCATTCGCAACAGTCAAACCCCGAACAAATAAACAATGTCTGTGGTCTCTGAATCGTTGACGGGAAAGAGCCTGCTGGACGTCGCCGAGGCTCGCTTTCAGGAAACGGGACGGGGAGAGACTGTGACGAGGGTTGTTCTATCAGCCGGTTTTGGTGAGGGCTCAAATGCTGAGAAGGTCTCCGCCCTGACCCAGGACGCCAAGGCTGAAGCGGAGAAGGTGGACGCCGCCAACCGCAGCAATATAACGGGCGGCTTGGTCGTCATCTCGAACTCTTCCATCGCCGCCGTCCTAGAGGGCCCCCCTAAAAAGATATATTCCGTCCTCAATGCCTTTGCAGCATCTCCCCTTCTCTCCAAAGTGCGAGTACTGGCCAATGTAGAGGACGCCCCAACCCGCTCCTTTGAGCATTTCGGGTGCTACACTGCCAACCCTCCTTCTGAAGGAGACGTCGACGTTTCAGCGGAGGGCCCGGTGTCGGTGGCGAACGATATTCTGGCCAAGTTTCAATCCAACAGTTTCCCTGAGGCCGGTTCAAGTATGGTGGCCCTGAGTAAACAGGGGTTCAGCGTGCCTTCTGCGTCTCGCATTTCGGCGTGTTCGGAGTGCACGGGGTTCCCCACCCTGTCAGAGTACCTTGAGTTGTTTGCTAGTCCTGTGAGTGTGGAGGTTGAGAGTGAGACCGTGTGGCCTTTAGGTTCAACCGTCCCTTGGTAATGAAAATTGAAAAACTTCTCTGTTTGTAACACTAAAAAAAATTCTTTACTCCCTCTCTCTCTTCTGTTTGTGTCGTATCTCCCTCTCTCTCTCTCTCTCTCCTTCTTCCCTTTTCCCACACTCATACCCATCTAATAATCCCAACCCATGTTCCCCACCCCACCAAACACCCAAACCTAAATTTTCAAATTTTGCATCGCCTTCTCGACGTCGCCATCGTTCTCCATGTTGAATTTGATTGCTGCATCTAACTCGAACTTCTCAATGTCCTCCTCGTCGCCGTCGCTATACTTGACCCTCCACAGATCGGGGCTGGGGTCCTCTCCACTGTCGTCGGCGGGGAAGAAGTTGATGACGACTCCTTCGAAGACCTCCTCTCCGAAGGGCTTCATTACATGTTCGCCCACGAACTTGTCCCCCTCGCTCTGGCCCTCTGCCACCGCGGTGTCGACGTGAGCAGCCCTGGTGCCGCTCCTATTCCTGGCCTCGACGTTGCCCTCGTGGGGGCGCACCCACGTGGTCTCCATCGTGACGGTGTTGTAGAAGTAAGTCTTTCCGTTGTTTTTGTCCACTGCCTCCCTCCAGGATCCCTCCTCCTTCTTCTGGTCCTCTCCGTCACCGTGCTCGTCCCAGTACGAGTCCCTCAGGTTCTGGATCCACTGAAGCCATTTGCCGCGCTGCTTTTCGGAGTCGGCGCACAGCAAACTGATCTTGCCGCTGCTAGTCTCGACGACGAAGGGAAAGAGGCTGCCCTGGAGGTCGCCCATGTCGGCAACGTTGGCCGCGTAGGCGCGCTTGATGTTCCTGACTTTGGTGGAGCCGAGGGGCTTCTTGTTCGCAGACTCCGGGTTCTTGTAGTAACTGAGAGCATCCTCAGTAAGGACGAAGTACCTGTTCTTATTGCTGCTGAGTTTTCCTCCCCCCTGGCTGATTGCGCGCTTCACGAGCCATCCGCAGGTCTCACCAGACGCCGAAAGGATCTTGTCGACCCTGGAGGCGACGCGAGAGCGGGTCTGCGTGCGGTGGCGTCCGAGCTTGAGAATGGTACTGGACAAAGTCGCCACCAGAGACCCGTGGCCGTGGTCCCTGATGAAGCTCTCCAAATACATGCTGAAGTCCTTGCTGGGGGCGAACTTCCTGATGCAAGTTTCGAGCAAGAACCAGCCCCTCTCGCTGCTCTCCCTATTGGGGTTGTGGCTGAGCTGCTTCAAAAGCTGGCAGTAAGTTTCGTCCTGCAAGTTGGGGTACTCCAACCCGATTCGTACAACCTCATCGATGAAAACGTCGCGGTACATGCTCGGGCGGTCACCCATATAGCCCATGATGTTCTTGAACTGGAGGATGGCCATATCAATGTCCTCCTTCTCCCTCATCTTGGTCATGCAAGTCTTGAGCTCGTCAGGGCTGTAGTCGAGCATCTGGTCCATCTTCCTCCTGACCCTAGCGTTGGGGACCGGGTCGTCGAAACGCCTGCCAACCCACTCGTCGCGGCTCTTGAGGACACGAGAGTGGGAGAAGTGGTAGGTGTTTCCGGCCGACTCGAAGATTATGTCATGGAGACGAGTCCAAGTCTCGATCATCATCTCCATGTCGCCGGCACGCTCGGCAGCCTCGAGCTGAACGCCGTAGAACTTATCAAGCGGCAAGTTAAGGTAACTTCTAAGCAGCTCAATGTCGTCGTTTGTGAAACTGATGTTGGTGGCTTTCTTGATGACGGGAAGCATGTCCAGCTCCCTGTCTAGACTCCACACGGCGTTCTTTGCGCTCTCGATGACCTCGTCGATCTTGACGAGAAGGGCTTTGGCGTTCTCGACGATCGGCTTGTCGTAGCCAATCTCCTTTGCCCGGGCGAGCCCCTCGATGAGGCTGGTCCTGTTGCTCTCGACGATGGCCTTCTGGAGGGCCTCCCTGAGGGCCTCGACGGTTGCGAGGACCTGCCTTGCGTTCCTCACAGTTTCGACCCAGTCCTGGTTTTCTGAGCTCTCCAAGTTGAGCCTCTCGGCCTGGTACAGGTGATGCGCAATGGCCTCCTCGTCCCACCTCTTGCTGGCCGCGTCCATCCTCTTGACGATCTCTTCCACGACGCTGAACTTGAGACTGACGTCGGCTCCGATCTGCACCTCGCTCTTGTTGGACTCGTTGAGCTCGCGCGGAGCCTCCTCGAGGACGCCGTCGAGAGCCTCGACCGTAGCGTTGGCGGCGACGAAGTCGTCTCCGGCATCGCGGTTCCACTGCTTGAACTTGACAACGACCTCCTTGACGGTCCTCCTCATCCTGCTCATGTACATTGCGTGGAGGAGTTGAGTGGCGTCATCAGGATGGCTAATTCCGAAAATATTTGCCTCCTTGGTGGCCTGGTCTAACTTCACGGTTGAGATGCTCGTTCCGGGGGGCAAGGTCTCCGCGGGGCCCAGCCTCTCCTCGGTCAGGGCGGCCTTGATGGCGGCCATCAGCTCCTCCTCCTTCAGAACTCTCTCCAGCGCCTTCGAGGCGTGCTCTACCTCAAGGCTACTGAGCTTGACTGTGGCCAGACCCTTGGCGTCAAAGGAGTTGCTGGCCTCTATGGCCGCTTGGAGAGGCTCCTTCTTGGGGCAAGGCTTCTCCTCAAGGGCGGTCTTGATGCCGTAAACCACGGCGTGGTACGACTGGCTGATGGACGACGCTTGAGCCAGCTCCTTGGCGATGAGAAGACTGGCGCCCTTGGCGGAGTCGCTACTAAGATCTAGGACTTCGTCTTGGTGCTCGGCGACCTTGACGAACTTCTCCCACGGATCGTTGCTGTCATCGGCGATCAAATCCGCCTCGGAGCAACCCTTGACGGCTTCGACGATGGCGAGCCTGGCCTTGCTGGCGAATGTGGAGAGAGAAAGAAGCTCCCTGCTGATGTTCTTCCTGGGACCGAAATCACTAAGTTCCTTGAAGACCTTCTCCAAGTCTCCTGTGTCAATTTCGGTAGGAAGGCAAGAGCTATCGAGCGCCGTGAACTGCAGCGCAGCTTCTACATCTTTCGAGAGTTTGAGCTCAGCGATGATGTGATCGTACAGCTCTTGAGCCGCGGACTCCTCTTCGATGCCCATTCCTTGGCCGTATTTCTCCTTGAGCTTTCCCAACCTTGCGAGAGTTTCTTTGATGAGATTCTCGTCGGGGTCAGCGCTTGCGATCTCAGCCCTGAGGGTGTCACGGCAAGCACGCTTCTCGGCTACTTGCTCGTACATGGCCTCGCACTTCTTGAAGAGGTCCGACTTCATTCCGATGTCCCTGCCCTCTTCGACGAGCTTCTCGAAGGCCTCGTCGACCTCGGTCAAATCGCAGTTGACCAAGGTTGTGAACTTCGCCTCGAGCTCGACCTCCTTCTCCAGGCAGTACTTGAGCCTCTCTAGCTTCACGACGTAGTGGTTCCTGTGCCTGACCTTTTGCGAGCAGTCGTACGCCTTGACGCAGAGCTCGAGGTCCCTGTTTTCGGCGGCTTCCAAGTACATGTCCCTGACCTTCGCAAGCTCCTTCATGGAGTGCCTCGAGAAGGCGGATCGGACAGCACACTGCATGATGAGCACAGCCGTCTCCTCCACGCGCTTCCTCGCTTCCCTGAGCGGGTGCTCCTGTGCGACGCGCCAAAGGACGAGACTTGCGCCAACCTGGCAGTGTTCCACCTCGCCCAAGTTGTTGATGTTCGAGAGTGCCTTGGTAAGGCGTTCGCAAGCCACCTTCCAATCCGTAACGTGGCTGGGCGAGTCGACCTCGGACTTGGCCAGCAACCAGAACTTGCGGTAGAACCTCATGTGAGAAAGCCTGAACGGGTAGCCCTTCTTCCTTATGTCAGTGGCCTCGAACACGCCGCTGTAAAGCAACTGTTCTTCGACCATCTTGCCCTGGTAAAGCAAGGGTGATTTATCGGGGTTGGGCTTAATGCAGCGAATGTAGTGGGGCTGAGTCGTAAGAAGCATGGTAACGAGGCCATTGAGCTGGTCGGCGAACTTGCGAGACTGAGTCTTGTACTTTCCGGTGCTGGTGCGTTCGTTGGAAATGTTGTCGACGTCACCGGAGAAGAGCTCGTCCTTGATGAGGTTCACGGAAGACGTGCGCATCAGCTCTCCGAGGTCGTCGAACATTCTGTCCTTGTTCTTCTCCAGGAAAGTGTCGACCTCGTACGTGACCTTTCCGGCGTAGTGGATAACCTGGAAGGTAGTGGGCTTCTTGAAATCGGTGGCGAACTTCTTGTGATCCTTGAAGTTTTGCTTGCACTTGTTCAGGAAGCCAATGTCGGAACCGCGGGGAGTGACGACTTCGTCGTCGAGGGTGTTGAAGAGAGATCTCTTGGCGGAGATAAGGTCGATCACGTCCTGGTTGGAGATGTACTCGACAGTGTCGTAGACGACGCCCTCCTCCTTGTACAGCAGCTCCTCCATGTCGAAAGTGTGGCTCGTGAAGTGTTGCTGAAGGCGCTCGTTGGCGTAGTTGATGCACAGCTGCTCGAAGCTGTTGGTTTGGAAGATTTCGAAGCCGAAGATGTCCAAAATACCAATGGTCATGGGGTCCTTGGTGGTGTCCTTCGTGGCGCTGTTGATCCTGAGAACGATCCAGTTGAAGAGGCGCCCGTAGAGCTCCTTTGCCAATGCGTCCCTGGCGGCACTCGCTGCCTGGACGTCGAGGTTGGCCTTGACGTTCATGACAGTCTTGTGGGTGAGGGCAGAAGCGAGGTCATCCGAGGTCACGCCAAGAAGGCGGGCAGCGTTCTTGAGGCCGATGGCAGACAAGTCTCCCGAGCTGATCGAAGAGGAGCGGCGGCGGCCGCTGACGCTTCCGCGGCGACCCGTGGCTACATTACTCCCGTCTCCTTCGTCCTCTTTGAACTCAACCTGCCCGAGGTGGAGCACAGTGGCGACGATACTGAAGACCTCCTTCTTCTCCGCCTTCTTGAAGCCGAGGGTGTCCATGGCGGAAAGAAGAACGTCGAAGTCAGCCTTGTCGTCGACGTGGTCCATGCCGGTCACGCCGCCCTTCATGAGGGTCTTGAAGTAGGTCGCTTCGTGAATTCCAAAGTCTTCGTAGTGTTTCACTGCTCCGGCGCAGAGCTGGTACATGACGTGAAAGTTTCTGGATGGGGAAAATGGGGGTTGGGGGGAGGGGGGAGGGGTCGTATTAGAGAATGGTTGACACACTTTGAAATGCGCGGTCTTTTTTACAAGATGCCTTTCCTCACCTCTCGCCTTGGCCTGGAGCCACCACCCTACTTTTCTCGAGGAGGTAGTTTGTGGTACTGCAACCAACGATGACGAACTTTTTGCTGAAGTGCACCTGCATGTATTTACCGAAGCGGGACGAGTTGTCGTTCCTCACAGTCTTGGCATTACCGAAGGCCTCCAATACAGGGTTGGCCTGCAGAATTTTGTTCTCGATGCTAGTCATCTCCAACTCGCCTTCTTCGCCCCTTGCGGCCTCGGACAGGAGGTGAAGGCACTGCTTGGTGGCCTCCGTCTTTCCTGCGCCTGACTCTCCGGAGATGAGAATGGACTGGTCCTTGTTCTCAATAATCATGCTGCGGAAGGCGTTCATGGCAATGCCGAATACGTGCGGAGGTAAATCGACGGGGTCCCTCTTGATGAACTCGTCGATCACGGCAGGAGTGTAGAGGCTGAGCATCTTGTAAGGGTTCAGGGCAATGAGGATGTCTCCGACGGCGGTGTAAATTTTCTCCTCCTTCATACGGCGACGGAGGCAGTCGATTACGGACATCGTGTTGACGTCGTCCATCTGAACGAGGTCCGAGTTGGGAAGGGAGAGGTTCTCAGGGTGGAGAATGGGGTCGAGGATGTCGGTGCTGAGAGAAGGGGGATTGGGGTGGAGGTGGGGGTGGGGGGTTAGTTGGCGGAGAGGTGGGGGGCTGTTGTGTAGGGTCTTGTGTGTATATATATTTTGGTGCGAAGGGTTTCTGCAGGCTTAAGGCACAACATATATCTGAGGTGCTTCCAGTTAGCGGTGTTCCTGCACTCACCTTGGAACTGTTCTACTACCTCCCTCCATTAATTCGACAGTCGTGCTGCTGGTGGTGGCCCGCATCACCCGGACTGGGAGGTAGCCTTGAACGTCGTCACGACACCACGCCCAGGTGGCTGAGGGGGGAGGTGGGAGGGGCATCGTGGGAACTGCCGAAGATCTTCAGCTTGTTGTGAGCTCAGGCGGGGTCCGTTCGGATATCCGAAGTATTTTTCTTGTTTTGATCGGTTTAATGTTAGTGGGGGAGTCGATTACAAGCTGTGATTAGTGCGTTAGTAATTTTTGCACCTTTTTAAGCTTTCAGGAAATTTTGCGTTCTCCTTTTATAGTCTAAAGTTATTAGCTCTGTCGTTTTGTGGTATTTTTGGGGGTGGCCTTGCGAAATAAATCGCGTAGAAACTAGCGTAGACATATTTTTTTATCCCCTTTGAGATCTCATATCCCTGCTCGAGAGATGTCATCTTTAGCAGCAAACGGAACGGAACGATCGTCCACGACAACCATAAACTCCTTTCCTGTGTCAGAGCTTATCCATGGGAAAACAGTGTTGGAGGGGGGTGTGCCGGCAGGTGAGAAGGGCGAAACCTGTGACGAGGGGAGGAGTAAATGAAGCAAATGTTCGCTGTTGGCACTAACGATTGCACATTGCACACGTAATCCCCGCCCGAAGTTGCAGGCCACCAAGTTCCATTGGCGAGCCTTCGCGCCTCGACTTCAAGCGGTGCTCTCTCCAACGAAACTGAGCACGAGCTGCGTCCCTTAGCGTGGCTCCTGCTGAGGTGAGAAGCTGCAAGGGTCGATGAGACATACCTTCTGTCATTTGGCTACGAATGCAAGATATATCATCTAACCCGTAACTCGTCAATGCCCACTTGTCGCAGCGAATGCATATCGAATAAGAGGGACGAGTGGAGGGCCGAGTGCAAGGTCATAGACGACGAGTATTGGTCGTTCGTTTCTGAGTTGTTGGACGCAGAGCCTTGGTGGAACGAGCAGGAATGGGTTGAGGCTGGTTGCTTCGACGGCTGTCGTTTCGCGAGTACCCGGTCGGAATCGCCAGGCCCTGACCCCGAGACTTCCTCCGATAAATCCTCGGATCCCACCAAGATGACGCCGTACCAAGTGATCCGAGCTCCTCCCACTCCCGAGGCGTTCCTCCTCTGCGAAATAATTAAGGACGTCCTCCGCACGCATCCCGACCTCTCGTTTTATATTTCCCCGCCTCATTCGCCCTACCGGCTCCTGACGCTCACGAGGGTTCTGTACGTCTGGAGCAGGCTGAACGGGGGAGTCAAGTACGTGCAGGGAATGAATGAGGTAATAGGCGTAGTGTTCTTCGTCATGGGGCACGGCAACCAGTGGTTCAAAGATTTGGGGGGCATCGATACTGATGCCGATGATGCGAGGACGGCCAAGCTGGTCGAGAGTCTGACCTACAAGGTGACCACTTGGCTCCTGAACAGGTGAGGAGAGCTTGCGAGGGCGAAGTGAGAGCTGCTGCGCTGCGAGGCAGCGCGATTACGTGATAGCTACATACATCGACATTGCTCCCGTAGGCAACGTCGCTGATGTCGATTCCTCCACTGTTCCTAACTTCACCAACATCTACCCCGCACTTCGCAGCATGGTCGATATATTTACTCCGAGCCTCGATGACGACTCGACTGGCGTCAGCGGGAGGATATCGACGATAACTGACAAGGTGCTTATGCACGATCCCATACTGGCGACCCACCTGAACGACCTGGGCTGCGAAGGCACTTTCTACCTCATGAGGTGGATAACGACGCTCCTGTCGAGGGAATTCACCATGCCGGACACCGTGAGGATATGGGACGGAATGTTCGGGTCCAATCAGAGGGACAACTACGTGACCTACGTTTGCGTGACGATGATTTTGATGGTTCGGGAACAGCTATTGATCGGAGACTTCACCAAGTGCATCGAGATACTACAGAACTACCCGCCCGACATCGATGTCGACGAAGTTGTGAGGAGGGCCAGGGCCCTGTTTAGGTTTGAGGTCATGGTGAGGGAGGTGTGCGGCGGCATGAGGTGCAATATCAGGGAAGGGATGCAACATGTGGGGCCCATCGACGGCGTTATCATGGCGTTTGGCTGGAGCGAGGTGAGACAGGGAGGTGTTGTGTCGGGGAGGGGCGGGGGAGACTGTTCACTGTTGTTCACCATAGTTGGTTATTTAGTCGGCTGGCTGGGGGCGAATCTAACACTGGCTAGGGCGTGCAGGGAGTCGTCGCCGGTGATGTGGGGGAAACGTTGAAGCACGTGAAGGATGTCCTCAAAGTAGGGATGGGAGAGATGGGGAAGGATGCAGGGGCAGTGGCGAAGAAAGTGGGGGGAAATTTGTGGGGGTGGGGTGCTGCGGCAATGCAGCGGGCCAACGAGGGCATGGAGCGAGCCGCGGAGCTAAGGAAGGAGAAGGACCGCGAACGCATGGCGAGAGTGACGATGGAGAAAATGAGGGAGGAGAAGGAAAGGTCGGTGAGGGAACAAGCGAAGAAGAAGCAATTTTTGAAGCAGCAGGAGGAATTTCTGGCCGCTCAGCTCGCAGAGCTAGGGGCAGTGGAGGTGACTGGCGGCGGGGTCAAGGGGGGGGCGAGGAGGAAGGGGGCAGGGGAGGTGGAGGGGACGGTGAAGGTGGAGGGGAAGGGGAAGGTGGAGGTGGAGGGGGGACAATGACGAAATAATGAAAATAAGATTGGGAAAAGAAAGATATAATTGAACTTATATTTCTTCAAATACTGCTTGCAATATCGCATTTAGTTTACTAACAATCCAAAAAGTTTACGAGTACTTCTTGAATCCGATGTCGTAGGCGAGCTCACGGAAAGTCTGCCTCTTCATGTTGATTCCATACTTGCGGACGAGGCCCATTCCTCCCCTGCGGCCGGTGACACGGCACTGGCGTCCACCTTTGCAGTTGGTGCGGTTGTGGCTCATGTAGAGTTTGTTCTTGGTGTGGTCTCCCATTTTGTTTGTTGTGTGGTATTTCTGTTGGTAGGGGGAGAGGGGAGCGAGGGCGGCAGGGGGTTAGAGACTATGAAAAATAGTTTGGAGCATTCGGAGAAAGTTGACAAGACAGTTTATTTGCTTGTGTATAAATTTCAAATAACCGTGTCGTGTGTCCAACCGGCGGCGTAAACGACCGAGAAGAGAGCAAGAGGCAGTCGAACTAACATTTGAGCAAAATTGACTCCAAATGGGCCAGAACTTGTTTGCACGATACGTGGACCAGACGTGCTACACAACTTCGGGCGATTTATAGTAATCGAGATTACCACGCACAACGCTGAACTGTGGAAATGTCGAGGGGGCACAGGATTTGAAATACGCGATTGTCTGGGGCGGGGCCAACGGATGGGCCGCGGAGGGGCCTTGTGGAATGACCGCGGATTTTTGGAGGTTGGCGTTGGTACGTGGAGGTGTATTAGAGGTACTGGGGAGTCCTCGTACGTGGAAAAGGGGATCGGTACGTGGGGAGGAGGAAAACTAACCAAAAACTGAATGTCCTGGGGATTGGCTAGGTTTTCCATGGTCGGGGATCACTGTACACACTTTGGGGGGGGGGAGTTGGGTGGAGATTGCGCCGGGATAGAAGTCGGGGGATTGGTCAGGACGGTCGCCCTGCTATGTCATGAGATCAAAAATGGCGTTTTTTATTGTTTTTCTTGAGGTGGCGACGTTCTGAAATTCTCACATTTGCATTTATTTGCCAGAGGATCATTTATTTGCCAGAGGATTTTCGGCCCAGTTTACAAATTTAGCTTTACGAACTTTTAATCATGGTGAGAAATCCTCTCGTGGGCGAATTTTCAATGAAGCTTCATTCTGGAAAAACAAGTGTGCTCAAAATATACGCGTTAAAAAAAAAACTTGCAAATATTGTTCGGAGTCTCCGAGGTTTGATTTCAAATTGAATCAGAAATTGTGATGGCTACGAACTACGGGTGTGTTTGATCTTGCAGCAGCCGCTCTGTTTGTGATCAATAGTTGCTAGCTCCCATCCATCTTCCGCGGCGATTTTGTCTGAGTGTGTAATAATCCTTCCTCGAAGCTCGACTCTCAAATCTAATCTCCCCCTCCCCTCCCCCTTCCCCCTAGGGACAAGGAATGCCAGGCGGAATGCCGCCTCCTGGAGGCGAGGGTGGTGACAAGAAGGACGGGAAGGACAAGAAGAAGAAGAGGATGGAGCCCCGGGCTGCCACTCGCACTGGCCGTCGCAGGAAGAAGAAGGGGCCTACCGGCGTGGCCAAGACACCTACGATTCTGCCCAACGCAAAGTGCAAGCTGCGCTTGTTGAAGTTGGCCCGCGTGAAGGATTTCTTGCTGATGGAGCAAGAATTTATCAAGAACCACGAGGTGTTCAAGCCTCACGAGGAGCGTGACCAGGAGGAGAGGTGAGATCTACTTTTCAACTCCCCCGCCCCTTTCACCTCACCTCACACACCACCTCACCCCACAGGGAGAAAATGGAGGAGCTCCGAGGCTCTCCTATGTCTGTCGGCTCTCTCGAGGAGATCATCGACGACAACCACGCTATTGTCTCTTCGTCTGTCGGGCCGGAGTACTACGTTAACATTCTCTCGAGTGTGAATCAGGATTTGTTGGAGCCGGGTTGTAGCGTCTTGTTGCACAACAAGAGTAGTAGTGTCGTGGGGGTGTTGGCGGATGATACTGATCCGGTTGTTGCTGTAATGAAGGTGAGAGACCAGTTCAGTTCGCGGTCAGGTTTGCCTCCCCCCCCCTCTCCCCCCAAGCCTCTGAAACTCACCACACCCACCCACACACACACACACACACACACACACACACTACCTAGGTTGAAGCCAAACCCCAAGAAAGCTACGCCGACATTGGTGGCCTCGAGACTCAAATTCAGGAAATCAAGGAAGCCGTAGAGCTCCCTCTCGCCCACCCTGAGCTTTACGAGGACATAGGCATCAAGCCCCCCAAGGGAG
The DNA here is from genome assembly GCA_030267905.1 of Triparma verrucosa. Lineage (NCBI taxonomy): Eukaryota > Bolidophyceae > Parmales > Triparmaceae > Triparma > Triparma verrucosa. The sequence goes on along the minus strand of BRXX01000082.1, from coordinate 80,803 downwards.
TCGTGCTCTATGGGGAGCCCGGCACGGGAAAGACGCTACTGGCGAAGGCCGTCGCCAACAATACGAGCGCGACTTTTTTGAGAGTGGTGGGTTCCGAGCTCGTGCAGAAGTACCTGGGAGAAGGCCCCAAGCTGGTCCGCGAACTTTTCAGGGTCGCTGACGACCTCTCCCCGACCATCGTTTTCATAGACGAGATCGACGCGGTCGGTTCCAAGCGTTACGACTCCTCCTCTGGAGGAACCCGTGAGATCCAGAGGACAATGATTGAGCTTCTAACGCAACTAGACGGTTTCGATGAGAGGAGCGAGGTCAAGGTCATCATGGCCACCAATAAGATCGAGAGCCTCGACCCCGCCCTTATCCGTCCTGGACGTATAGACCGAAAGATCGAATTCCCCCTCCCCGACGTCAACACCAAGCGCCACATTTTCGGCATCCACACATCAAGAATGACCCTCGGAGAAGACGTCGACCTCGAAAAGTTCGTCATGAGCAAGGACGAGCTTTCGGGGGCTGACATCAAGGCCGTTTGTACCGAGGCCGGTATGCTCGCCCTGCGCGAGAGGAGGATGAAGGTGACCCAGACTGACTTCGAAAAGGCGAAGGAGAAGGCGCTCTACAGGAAGAAGGGGAATATTCCGGAGGGTCTTTATCTGTAAGGCTAAGTAAAGTCGGAGGACGGAGGCACATTTTGGGGAGAGAAGCAAAAATTATTTGCTATTTTGCTGTCAAAAAATTACACTATTGCAACATTACCCTCCCGCTTCGCATGCATTTCCTCCTCCTCTCTTCCTATTTCATGTTTTACATCTCTTCGTCGCCCCCTCCACCCTCCTCGTCCTCCTCGTCCTCGCCGGAATCGGAATCGGAGGGAACGTCGGGCAGCAATCCGTCGCCATCGCCAGCATCGCCATCCTCTCCAGCGTTCTTCTTCTTCCTTTTCTTGACCTTCTTCTCCTTCTTGACGCCCTCGCCCTTCCTTTTCTTGACCTTCTTCTTCTTCTCGCCGCCGCCCAACGCCGCCATTTCTCTTTCCTTCGCTTGCCGAATATCGTCTTGGACGATCTTGAAGTCTCGGGCCTTGGTGGTGAGGATCTGCTTGGCGACCCAATTGGCCAAGGTGCTCTTTCCCATGCCTTGCAGCCTCTTGCTGTACTTCGCCATGGCGTTGTCACTCCGTTCCCTCTCGAAAGACAGGTTTGCCGCCGTCCGCCCATGCGCCTGGATGGCGCCGCTCGTGATGTACCGCGTCTTTCCGTTTTTGCCAGCGGAGGCCCCGCCAGTCGCCTGAAGCTCTTGCACTCCGAGCATGAGCGCGGCGATGACCGGAGTGCACCTCTCGCTCATCTCCGCAATGAAGAGGCGGTACATCCTTCCGACTTCGATCTTCGCAGTCGTAATGCCGGTCATGATCCTCGTGTTGAGGGCGTAAAGCCTCTTGGAAGTTTTGAGGACGGAACAGGCGAAAGAGCACGTGGTGTCGATGAACTCCGCCCAGGGCGCCATGGCGGAGAGGATCTCGGCGACCGCAAGCATTCGCATGCCTATGAGATCCACCGCGCTAACCTTGCCGTTGCCAACTCTGCTGCACCCCACGAGCCTGAACAAGTACTCCGCAGAAACCAAGGCCCTGTCGCAGGCCGAAATCAAGCACGACATGACCTCCTCGGTCATTTTGGGGGCGTCGGTGAACAGAGTCGACAGCCCCTTGAGCTCGTAATCCTGGTCGAAGTCGTCGAACGACTTCAATTCGTCGAAGTTCCCGCCCTTCTCGCCTATTCCTTCGACCGTCGATATGACGATCCTGCCGCAGGCTCCGACTGGAAAAGAAACTGCTGAGAAGGCTGAGAACGCGGGCCAATACTCGCCTCCAAACCCGGTAGAAAAGCCCATCTCGCTCCTCTCTTGCCGCAACGGGCCCATGTCGTCGGAGTCCTCCTTCCCGCTGTAGATACGAGTGTCACCGTTGAGGCCGCCGCTAAGTTTGACCGTGGCCGAAACTGCCCGAGTGACCGCCTTGAGGCTCGAATTGCTCGCGACGGCAGTCTTACCTCCGTCGTTCACTCGGCTTAGCCCAAGCTGACCTTCGAAGGCGATATTGAGTTGCTGCCAGGCGCCGAGCATTCTCGCACCCTGCCTGACTCGCGCGTTTGGATTCGTAAGCAGCTTTGCTGCGCTAGACACGGCGTCGCAAATCAGAGAAGCTTCTTCTTGAGCGTCAACTGAGACCAACTCCACGAACACCCCGCCCTTTCGACTCGTCTGAGAGTCCTGTGGAGCGTCCCCGACCGGCGCCGTCAAGACGTCCAGAAACCCCTGCAGCTTTTCGTCCGCCCCGTCCACGTCGGCACTGGACACTTCTAAGCCTCCGAGCTCGAACGACCTTGCGAGCAGGGCGGTCACCCTTGCAGTAGGCGTCATGGAGAGGCCGTCGATGTTGCTCGCCATCTTTCTCAAACCTGACAGGAATCCGGTGAGCGCCGAAGAGCACAAGCTCCCCCCAACATTCTTCTTCGGGCCTGTGCGCGCCGACTTTCTCTGGATGTTCGCGGTAAACTGAGAAAACAATATTGGACTCAACTTCAGAGCGATGGTCGGTATCGTTCTGCCAGTCAGATTGTCCGTCGCCATGAGGTCTCCGGCCATGATGACCCGCTGATGAAGTTGCGCCGTGGACACGAGCTTCTTGCCGTCAGGGCCTTGCGCCAACCCTCCGAAGGTCATGAGGGACGTGTACACCGAATCAGAGATCAGGGCGAGCACGTTTTCGCTTGCGTCGTCGAGCAGCTGACAGAAGTCACCGCGGAGATATTCACTGATGGCTTTCTCCGCTCGATCCTGCAACATATTCGAGTCCGTGGTTTTCGGCTCGGAGGACTTTTTCTTTTTAGTGCCGGTCTCCGATTGCGGCGCCTTCTTCGCCTTTCTCAACGCGTCGTCAGACGGTACAGTCAAGTACATGGCCTCCTTGATCGCGTCTGAGCGCAGTTGTAGGAAGGCAAGGGTCTGCTTCTCTCCGGATTCAGTGCTGGTGTCTAGGCCTATCGTAAGCGCCTCAGCAACACCAGCGACGACGAAGCAAGTCGCAACTTCTCGGCTGTTGTCACCGGGAACGGAGGGGCAGTTCTCCTCGTCGTCGCGGGTCCACTGGAGGTAGTGGTCCACCTCGCATGCGGAGGCCTTCTCTCGGATCATTGTCAGGTCCTGGGCGAGGGGGCAGCTTTGACCTAGCTTCTCGACGATGCAGGAGGCGGCGATCAGGAGGAACGACAGCGGCTCGTCGAGCTTGCGCTTCGCGGAAGCGAGCGTCGGCGACCCCGATGCCTTCTCCGAGTCTCCCAACAGGCCCTCTTCTCCACCGCTACCTATGATCCTGGGCAGGTTGAAGGGGCACAGGACGGCCTTGTCGTCGTCGTCATTGCCCTGCGTCATTTGGCTCAAAGCCGGCTCGCCATTGTTCGACGACGCCGCCCTAGCTCTCCTCGCCTGTCTAACCTCTTCCACCTCTTGGATCTCGAGGACCCTGTCAAGCTGCGAGTGGATAAGACGCTCCATGGCCGACGCCACCTTTTTTGAGTGGGCTTCGTCGCCGTCGTCGTTGAGGGTTCGGCAGACGGCCGCGTAAACCGCCCACCTGACCTCTCTCTGCTGCGTGAGGCAACGTTTCAAGTACCCGACCACCTCCTCCTCGGCCGATCCACTCGACATCACGCCCAAGAGCGCCACGAGACATCCAGCTCCGGCGCACCTCTTCGAAACATCTGCGGAGAAGAGGCTCTTCTTGGCGAAGACGAGGGCGACATCGAGGTGCTGGCGTTCCCTCTGGAGCAGGGAGGTTAGGCAGGGGAGGAGGTGCGATGAGGCGGCCTTCGGCGGTAATCCGCCCGTGGCAAGATGGCCAAGCCACTCAACGAGCTCTCCCGTGAATTCATAGAGATACTCTTTTGGGAGCACCGAGAGGAGCTTCGAGTGCTCCAGCGCGTTGGGGGCGTGGCCAGTGCACCTCTGCGAGAGGGACTTTATGATGCTCCTTCGGATGCTTTCCGTCGTAGCCTCGTCCTCGCCCACGCCGCAGAAGACCCTTACGAGAATGGCGCGCCCAGCCTCGGCGGCGCTGGAGGCACATTTCTGCTTCTTCCCCCCGACGTCCTTCTTCACGCTGTCCACCAGGCTGAAGGCAAGGCCTATGAGGGTCGAGACGACGGTTTCCACTGCGCTGGAGCTCGCCGTGACGTCGATGGTGTCGGAGATGGCCTTGAGGGTCTGGAGGAGGTGATTATTGGGACGAGGAGAGTGTTTGATGGAGGCGGCGACCCAGTGATCGACCTCTGCCTTCTCGCGGAAGTCCACCTCCTCAAGAATCAAATCCCTCATCGCCGCTATCGCAGATTCTTTGTAGTTGGAATTCACGGAAGCTAGGGTGCAGGCCAAGGCAATTTTGAAGGGAGTGAGCCTTTCAAACCGCAACGAGGAGGGGGTAGGTCCAGAGGACGAGCAGGACAGTAATTTTAAGATGATTTTTCCGAGGGAGCGGGAGTGGCGGAGGGCAGAAACGAAGGAGGAGAGGGAAGTTGTCAGGAGGTACGTTTGCTCCGGGTTGGGCTGAGTGGAAACGGTGATGTTCTCGTCGAACCAGGAGGAGATGCCGTCGAGGGCCCGGTGAGTGAGGTTGCTGCCGGCGTCAGCGGAGGAGAAGAGGAGGAGGACTTGGTAGATCAATGCGGACACGGAATCGGAGGGAATGGAGCTCAGAGAGGAGGTGAGGTTGTTGAGAGACGTGGTTAGCTATGATGCCGAGGAGCGAAGCAAACAAGTTAGCATTATAGTGGCAGTACATCGATGACAACCACACTCACCTGCTCCTCGCTCAACCTGACTATGGAGCCAGAGTCGACATCCCTCAAAAGGGTGCATGCAGTCGTTCCGAAGCCCTTGTCGAAGTTCACCAAATCGTCGTACAGACTTGTGACCTCGGCGGGCTCCAGAAAACTCGCCAGAATAGGGAGCATCTGCTTGGACAGGTTCGTCACGTTCACAATGTGAGCGGCCTTGGGGGGAGCTGTGAGGGTGGAGGTGATCGCCTTCGTCATCACGATGATGGTGCGCGGCGTCATCAGGCGCAGATTATTCAGCAGGGTAGAAAGGAGGGTCGAGAAGATGTCCGCCTCTGTGGCCGTGTTCAGCAGCCGATTCGACAAGGACAACAGCAGAGCCTGGAAGTCCTCCTGCCCGTTGCCTTCCCCTTCGCCAGAGTTTACCGCAGCGTACTCTGCTATGTAGGCAGTAAGCGCGGTGTTGGCCGCGTTCGGCAGCGGCTCGGCTTCCAGGAGGTCGAGCATGGCCTTCTCTGGCGTCGCGACCTGAGACGGCATTGAGCTGAGGGGGATTGAAAGGCGTGGGGGTAGCTCGGGGGGAGTTTGCTCAAAAAATGAAATTGAGAGTTGATAGAGTTGTTTGTGTTCGTATAATAAGTTTGTGGCGGGTATATATGTAATATATTCTCGCCAAGTGCTATTCGGGACGTCGTTCCGTGCGTGTCAGCTGCGTGATGGGTTTGTCTTTTCCCAGTTTTGGGATTTTGGGGTAAAACAATTTCCCCCCATTATAACGATAGATCGATCAGTCATGATCGTCATGCCCCCGCTTCCGTTAGGTGAGATCCCAAATTCCCAATCTCCACCTTCAACAGCGAGCTCTAACAAAGTCTATTTCTCTTCCCTCCTCAATGCAGCCCCGCCCCCTCCCCCCTATAGTTTGCTCCCTCCCCTTGTCTCCCAGCTGTACGCGGAGCAGAACTTTTCTGCGCTGAAGCCAGTCCTGTCGCACATCATCCAAATTAACGAGCACCGTTCCATCCTGTCCTCCACACGCGACCCCTCCGACGTCCTCTCTGTGATCGTCGAGCTGAAGGAGCTGTCCGGCGATTTGTGTTGGCAGATTGAGGACTATGCGCTGGCAACCCAATATTACGCCTCGGCCGGAACCGGCTCCGCCCTGTGGAAGAAGGGCGTGTGCGAGCTGAAGATCATCCAGCGTGAGCGGCTGATGAAGCCTACCATCTCGAACTTGACTAGGTTGTCGAACGAGCAGGATGACGGCCTGAGGGAGAAGGATGTTGTGATCCAGATGCTGAACATAGACCGGTCTGAAATGACTTCCATGCAGAACCTCCTGATTGTGAAGCTGAAGAGGGCCGTGCTGGGGGAGTACCACGACGACCTGTCGAGGCTGGTGGAGGAGGACAAGTGGATCGTTGGGGAGGTCTGTTTGATGGGCGGAACGAAGGAGGGCTGGAAGTCCGGCGATGGGGAAGAGGGAGAGCTGTGCGAAGTAGTGGCGGGGGCTTACAAGGAGGGGGGCGCGTACAACGTCTCGGAGCTGGCCGCGCTCCACGCGTCCAATCCCACGAGCCTGCAGAGCATGGACCTGTACGCCTACCTGCTTCACGTGCCGCTGGTTGATCCGGTCGCCTGCATGGCGGCGGCTGCCGCCGCTTCTCTCAACATTCCCAACGTCAAGGTCAAGGAGTCGGCGAACGTCCCGCTGACGCCTCTGCTCCAGTCGCTGCACGAGCTTACTCAGACGCTGCTCAGCCACGACCCCACCTCCCCCATCCCTTACACTTCCATGGCCCTTTGGCTCAAGTGTCACCTCCCTGTACCTCCCCTCCCCCTCCCCCAGCTCACTTATACTTCGAAACTGGTTCCGCCCCTCCCGGAGGCCCAGGCGTTGAACGACGACCAGATCAAGACCCTCGACCTGGCCCTGCACATCATCGACCAGGGCTTGGGGTTGGGCATTACAGTGGCGGGCCTTCTGGTGAAGGCCGAACTATTGGAAATGAAGCAAGCTGGCGCCGGCTCGAGTTTTTTCAAAAAGGGTCTCGTGGCGTGCGGGGCGGGCTCCCCCTATGAAAACCGCTTAGTCTTAGGATTGCTCATTTCACATTTAGGAAGCACGCCCAATATGGCCGCTCCCCTGGTCCGGCAGTACAACAACGGCGGCGCCGTCTACACCTTCTTGAGCGGCTTGGTCAACCTGTGGGCGAGCGCGAAGGACGGAAAACTAAAAGGGTTGAGTGTAGTGGGAAAGGGATGGGACATGTTTTTGAAATCGAACGATGGGGACATGTCGATGCCCAGCCTTTGCGCCGCTATTTATGTGCAGGCGCTTTTTAGCCAGGGCAGCTTTGACAAGGCCATGGCGGTGCTCACCGAGGCTAACGAGAGGGGATGGGGAGGCGACGCTTTCTTCAAGACGAAGATGGCGATAGCATTGGCGTCCGTTGGCCGAGGCGAGGAGGCGTTGGTCATGTTTCACACTAGTATCGGAGTCGGCGGCGGAGAGGAGGCCAAGGAGGGCATGGAAAGGTTAGAGAAAGAATTGCGAGGCTTCGCGGATGGTGACGAGGAAGAAGAGGACGCAATGGAAAACTCGGCCTACTAAACTAAATCATATTTAAGCTTTCAAATGTTTCTCTCCTCTTCCCGCTATATTAGTCTTTCTACTCGTCATCATCGTCCAAAAACAAATTCTTGGTGCCTGAGGCTGCGGGTGGCGCACTCTCCTGAGAGAGTGTGAAGCCCCCGTCCGCGTCAACTTCTCCTCCGAAGTTCAAATCGTCGTCATCTTCGTCATCTTCCACAGGTGCCTTGGCCTTCTTCTTCAATCTGCCTGCTGTCACGCCCTCCTCCTCCTCGGACATAACCCGCTTCGATTTCGGCACGTACTTCCTAGCATCGTTCCACTTGTCGCTGCTTGTGTCGGCGGAGGAGGAATTTTGACTAGGTTCTTGGGTCTCGAGCTGGCTGGGCTCCTGAGTGTCGATCTCCATCTCCTGCGAGGACTGGGTCTCCGTGCCGCCCATGACAGCTAGCCCGAGCTTCTTAATTCTCTCCTTGATTTGCTTTTTATTCTTGCCGTTCAAGCTCGTCATGACCGCCCTGATGACAGCCTTGGTGCTGGTATGCACGAAGGAGGCGGATTTGAGGATCTGATCTTCGGACGTCGACCACGTCATGCGTTTCTTCTTCGCCTTCTCCGCCCTGGCCTTCTCGGCCTTCCTGGCAGCCCTCGCCTCCATCTTGGCGGCCTTGGCCTTGGCCTGCGATAAGTGTAACGAGCCGAGGAGCGAACGAAGCGACGAGTAAGAGTAAAGTAGCTATGATTTTAGCAGCAGCGATGGTGGCCTCAATAGAAATATACAAAGAATCGACGAATCCCAACTGCTCACCTTCTCCTCGTCGACCTCGGCTTCGTTATCAGAGTCCGAGTCACTTCCAATCTCTCCGAGATCGTCCTCATCGCTCTTTTCGCCGCTCTTCTCCTCAACCACCTCCTCCTCGTCACTCCACTCGTCTTCGTCGTCGCTGCTGTCGGCGGCGCGCTTCTTTTTCGCCTCCTGCTCCCTAAACATGGCCTCGTCGTCTTCGTCCTCCTCCTCGGATCGACTCTTGCCGGTCAAGGCATTCTCGTCGAGGTAAACGTTGGTGACCATCTCGCAGTATTTTCGGAACCTGTTTCCGACGCCGAACAAGCCCTCGACGTAGATGAGCGAGTTGCGATCGGCCGCCACGGAAAAGTGCCTCACGAGGGTGGTCACGAGCTTGGTCAGGGGGGCGTACTCCTTGTTAGTGGAGAGCGGGTCGCTGAGGATGCGGTCGTAGATGACCATAAGCTCCGCGTTGAAGAGGAGGGGCTCGAGAGTGACCCGATCCGGGTCTTGCTTGGGCGCCGTTAACTCATCTTCCTCCAGGTCGACGATGGCTGCGTCAAGCTTGTACTTGCAGAGCCTGGTGAAGAAGGAGACGAGGTGGTGGTTCGCATCCAACCCGTTGTCCTTGTAGACTCGCAGGAGGTGCGTGTAGACCTTGATGGCGCCCGCGCTGACGATCTTGCCAACGTACCACGTGAGGCTGTAGCGGGCCGCGGCCTCTTTGTGTCTGTCTGTCACAGTCATCTTGACTTTCTTCATGTCACTGCGACGAGCGAAGCGAGTAAGCGAGTTCCATGAAGATTGACATTCATGAGTTAGAATTAGTTGGGGGAGGTGGGTGGTGGCGTCGCAGCTTCTCACCTCTCCCAGGCGTCCACCTCTGGCTCGTACAGCCTCTTGCAGTAGTCGAGGACCTTGAGGGTGTTGTGCACGAGACCGACGATGTCGTCGAGGTACGCCTTGCTGAACACACCGGCTCTCCAGTTGTGGACGAGCTTCAGGACCTTGTCCCTGGGCTCGTTGTCGTAGAAGACTTTCTGCATTAAACCCTGGCTGATGAGGTTCTCGGTCTCCTCCTTGGAACTCGCCAGCAGAAATAGGTGCGCGGTCATCTCCCTGTAGAGCTTGACGGCGTCAGAGAGGGGGTTGGCCTTCTTCTCCTGGATGTACTGGTCGACGGCGCTCGTGACGAGGTTGAAGGAGAAGAGGTCGAGAGTGAAGACGCACTTGCCGACGGTGCCGGTTCTGGCCCTCTGGAAGGCGGAGAACCAGGTGACGATCTTGAAGAAGGCGGGCTTGTCGCTGGCCTCCAGCCGCCCGCTGTCCCTGCGGAACTCGTCCTTAAGGCTCTTCATAACCGGCCCGTAGCATCGCTCGAGGAAGGCCTTGGCGAAGTCGTGAAGCACCTTGCACGCCACGTCTCCGTTGACGTTGACAGGCTGGGCGGTCGCGGTGAAGGCCGCTGTCTGCTTGTTCTTCCTCCTGTGCCTCTCGTTCTTGACGGAGGTGGGGGGAGGAGCGCTGTCCTTCGTCCTGAGGGTCCCTCCGAAGCGGGAGTGCCTCGAGGCGGTCGAGTGGGGGGCGAGCTTGGTCTTCTCCTTTTCCCTGACGAGGGAGAGCAGGCCGGAAGTCTTCTTCTTTTTGGCGGCGTTGTCTCCTTCGCGGGCGTTGGCGCAACGGACGGGGTCCATGTCCTTGATCATGAAGTTTAGGATCTCCATCATGAGGAGGTTCCAGTGGGACATTCTCTGCGGCGAGCGAGGAGCGAAGCGAGGAGCGAAGGAGAGGCGTATTTGACGTTAAAAATGGTGAAGAAGTTGGAAGCAGCGACGGGCGAGGAGATGGAGCGAATGAGGCACAATCTCACCTTGCTCCCGATGTTGCTACCTATGAAGAGGAGGATGTCGAGAACGAGCTCCGTCTCGAAAGCCTTCAAGAGGTCGTGGTGCGTCCTAGCCGCATCGGTGATGGTCTTCGCCGTGGGGGCGAGGATGGCCGGGTTGAGGAGGTTCCTGAGGAGGTGGAGGACGAGCTCAATGGTCTGGTCGTCCTTCTCGGAGCCCTTGCGGAGGGGACCTTCGAGCATGCCGACGAAGACCGAGAGGACACCGGGCTCGAGGAAGTCGCGCTTGTACGAGGCGAGGGCCCTGGCCTGGACCAGGGCGTTCTCGCGGAGGGCCATCTGCTCCTCGATGGTGCCCTGCTCGACCTTCCCGCTCTTGGTGTCGATGTTCAGCATCCCGGCCCTCTTCCCCACCACCGTCATGGGCTTGGTGAGGATCACACAAAGTTTGCAGACGGTGAGCACGGTGTCGGAGTCGTCGCGCTTGGACATGGCGATGGGAAGCAGCTTCTCCGGGAGCACCTTCCAAGAGGAGAGCTGGTTGGAGAGGGTGCGGACGTCGTCATTGTCCGTTCGGAGAGCTCGTTGCAGGTCCTGCAGCCAGTTCAGGCAGTCAGCGACGGGGATGAAGGAGGATTCCCCGGTCTCGGGACTGGACACGTTGGAACCGAGGACGCTGCGAGGTTGGGTGGGATGGGATGTGGGGGGGGCGTTGGAGGGAGGTGGAGGGGGGAGTGAGAGGGAGAGTTTGCTAACACGGGTTGATTGTGAGTTGCACTTACGATACTACCAGCAACAGTTCGTTCATCATGCTCTTGCTGATGTGGTTGAGGGCATGAGTGGCGCTCGCAGTGGCCATTGTCATTGTTATTTTGGGAAGGGGGGAGAAGAGGGAGGGAAAGATAAAAGTAGTCAAACTCTTGGTGCGCGCGTTTTTGTTGCTTGAAATTCTTAGTTGGTCGCGTGAGTACGTTCAGTAGTGCGTGTCAAGAGGTGAGGGCGTCGAAGGCTGGGCAGATTTCCGATGAAATCTGAATCAAAATCACAAATATTCCCAGAGACATTGCAAGGTGACAAATCAATCTTATACGCCTTATTCCGCTAGTACCTTCAGACGCATTTTTGTGATCCACGTCAAGAAAAGCTTTTTACCTTCAGGACAACTTCGGCATAAAATTAAGACGACCTAGAAGTGATTTTGATAAGGGTCGGACGAAACAGCAATTGCAGCTGCTGCCATGAGGAGCCTCAATTTCATTCTCTGCGCCCTCCTCCTTCCCGCATCGGCGTTTTCCTTCCTCGCTCCGCCTTCTCGCTTCGGGCGCCCAGTGTCGCGGCTTTTTGAGAGCCCCGTGGAGGTGATAGAAAACCCGGGAACCTTGACCCTTTTGGGGGCGGGTCCAGGCGATCCGAATTTACTTACCTTGAAGGCGTTGTCCCTCCTCAGCGATCCCTCGACGCTCGTCGTGAGTGATCGCCTAGTGTCGCAGCCCATCCTGGACCTTGTCGCCGGCAACCTTTTGATCGCCAACAAGAACCCCGGCTGCGCGGACCTCGCCCAGAACGAAATCTACAACTGGTGCATGGCGTCCCTCTCCCTCGGGAAGAACGTGATCCGCCTGAAGATCGGCGATCCCTTCATCTTCGGTCGCGGGGGCGAGGAGGTCCTCTACTTCCGCGAGCGCGGCATTGACCCCGTGGTCGTGCCGGGCATATCGGCGAGTTTGGCCGCACCGTTGCTGGGAGGAGTTCCCTTGACCCACAGGGGCGTTAGTAATCAGATAGTTATATGCACGGGGTACGGGAGGGAGGGGACCAGCCCCGACTTGATTCGGTACCATCCGGAGCAGACCGTGGTATTTCTGATGGCTATTGGGAGGCTGAGGAGTTTGAGCCAGAGGTTGATGGAGATGGCTGGATATCCTGGGGACACGGAGGTCGGAATCGTGGAGAAGGCCGGGTGCGAGGATCAGAGGACGCTGAGGGGAAATTTAAACAATATTGCAGATTTGGCCGAGGAGTACGAAATTGTCCCTCCCAGCACGATCGTGGTGGGGGGAGTATGCGCAGTGCTAGAGAGCGGGATGCTAGAGAAGAAGGACGGTCTCAAAGGGCTGGATGGGACGTTGGTCGATTTGGCGGAGTCAAAGAGCGTGGAAATTCTGAAGGGAGAAGTCGAGAGGTTGAAGGAGGAGCTGGCGGAGAAGGAGGCGAGATTGGAGGAAATGAAATGATGAAGTCGAGAAGAGCGCCAATTTTGCAGACTAAAATATGATTGCTTCATGATTCATGATGATGGGTCGATTTTAAACCCCTCCTTGTCCAGAAATACCAACTCTTCGTTTTGCATCTCAACATTTGATCCCAATACCTTCAAAAATGCCGTTGAATGCACGTAGAGTATTTTGTCCGAGCCCGGAATGTCCACAATCTCACCGCCTCCAAGTTCCTCCTGCTTCTCTATTTCGTTCTCGTTTATGAAGGATAACGAAAATACCATTCGGGGCTGTCCGCCAGTGGAGTGTGTGAACTGTATGGGGAGTGTGGGAAGTTAGGAGTGGGGGTAAATGATTTATTTGTTTTATTTGGGTGTGCGAATTTTTGGGAGACTTGAGCGAAGACTTGAAACCCGTCAATTCAATCACTTTCAATTGTGGCACATGACAGGCGACTCGCCGCATCCCCTCACCTTCACCATAACGCCTCTTGAACCTTCTGGGCCGACTTTGCACAGTTTGGACAAGTACTCGACTGCACTCGGTGAGATATCGCAGGCAGGCTTGAGGGGCTTAAACCTGCGCCGGGGCCTCTTGACTATGTTCTTCTTGATCCTAGGAGGAACTTGCTGAAATGGGGAGGCAGTCGGGGACGGAGAGGTCGAAAAGAACCGAAGGTGGCGCGGTTGCAGACTGGGCGCGGAAAGCAGGCGCGGAGAGAGGGAGGGAATGCGACGGCGAAGGGCGCAGAAGGACATGTTTAGAGGCTCTCAAGTCTCAAGTTGCAAATTTTGTGGCAATGCAGGAGACGGGGATGAGATTCAAGGCTTTCCGTCAATTATTTAATAAAGTAGGGAGGGAGGGGTGGGAGATGTATTCTCAGGCGTACACGGGACGAATTTCAAGTCAACTTTGCCAGCGAAAGAGAAAATAACAAGAAACCAACCTCAAAAACGTCGATCGCGCTTGTTTGTCGCTAGCACCGGCCTTCCTGCAGTTTGCTCTTTACCTGCTCTCCATCCACCTCTTACCTTTCTTTTCTACTACAATGGACTCCGCCGTGCGAATCCCTACTCCTCCTCCTCCTACCTTCGCGTCTGCCTTGGAGGCTCACATGGCGACGCTTTCAGCCTTCTACTCTACGGTGGCTCCTAAGAAGTTCGTGCTTGAGCTGGAGGCGAAGGCTGCTTCGGCTGGCGATGCGAGTGAGGTTCCCGATATCGAGACATTCACTCGCACAAGAGTGAGCGAGATCGTGCAGCGCTACTTTTACATTGGCACCGACGCGCACAATAACGTCAGCGTTGTTGACGAGCTGGACAGGTTGGTGGACGATCTGCACAAGATCTACAAGAAGCGCCCTACCTTTGCGCAGGAGCAGCGTTTCCTGTCGACGCCTACGACTTCCTCCTCGACTCCTTCATCTACTCCCTCCTCGATTTCCTTGACTCCCGTTCCCTCACCGCGCCCCAGCCCCCAGAAGGCGTCGCGCTATGACGCGGATGAAACGAACAAAATCCTGGAACAGAAGGTCTGGACGATGTTGAAGGACGTCAAAAGCACGATAGACACAAACGTCAAGAGTCTCAATGATAACCTCAATCAGGGGCAGGTCGTCGTCAAGGGGGGCGCGGTCAGTGAGGCCGATTATAGCAGAGTTGTGAAGGAGAACATGCGGCTGAAGGTCGAGCTGGAGGAGGTCAAGGAGGCGAAGAGGTTGGAGGTTGAGAGGGAGAGGGGTAGGGTGGAGAGTTTGAGGGTGATAGTTGAGGCTATTGGGGGTGAGGTCGTTGAGGCGATAGGACGTGACAGCAACAACGACAACGACAATGACAACAAGAAAGAAACCAATCCTGTCGCGAAGAAAAGGGTTGACAATACGGATGACGGAGATTCTGATGTTTTTGAACATCCCATTCTAGCCAGTCAGAACAGTCTCCTGTCGAGCCTCAAGTCGGAAAATGATAGGCTGCGAGATACCATAAAGGCCAAGGATACGGAGCTCTCGCAAATTTCAATCCTGGAAAATCAGCTTCAGAAGCAGAAGTCGACGCTTAGCTCCACAAAGGCCAGTCACGCCATGGAGAGGGAGAGGGTGAAAGGGTTGGAGGACAGTCTAGGGAAGTTTGAGGAGAGGGTTAGGGTTCTTGAGGCCGAGGTTGAAGAGGGTCGTAGAAGGGAAGGGGAAGTCAAAGGCTTGTGGGAGGGGGAGCGGGAGGGAAGGAGGAGGATGGAGGAACGATGGGAGGAGGAACGCGCTGCAGTCGTCAGGATGGTCGACGAAGAACGAGCCAAGATAAAGATACAATTAGAGGAAGAGCGCCGCCAAATAAATGCGGACATAGAAGCTCAAATCGGCCCCCTAGGCATTTCCGAATTGAAGAACCTACTAGACGAAATATCAGAAGAAGAACAAACTACGCTGACCATGAAGATCATGGAGGAGAGGGAGGAGAGGGGAAGACTCGGGAGGGAGAATGAACACCTGAAGAAGGAGATCAAGAGAGCGGCAGATAAAATCGTGCAGTTGACGAGGGAGGCGACGGAAGGCAATGTAGAGAGCGTGAAGTTTGTTGGCTAATGAAAAAAACTATCTTTTCTGCTTCTTCGTTGGGCCGCCGTCGCCGTCATCTTTGCGCTTGTTGTTGGCATTCGTCCCGCCCTGGCTTTCGCCGTAATTCCTCCTCAGTCCGACCCTCCCTCGCTCTGCATCGACGCTAACAATGTCAACCACAACGATGCCACCAACTTGCAAGCCGTTGAAACCGTCCCTGCCCAATTGCGAACGGTGCAGCAGACCGGAAACGCCCGAAATTCCGAAATCTACGAAGCAGCCAAAGTCGACAATATTCGAGACCTTGCCGCGGATGCCCAGTAGGGTAGTCGGCAGCGAGGAGAGCTTCTTCTTGTCCCGGTATTTGGACGGGAGTTCAATGCCTTCAATGGCGCCCTCGTTACCGCCGTTACGGCCTTCATCGGCGTTCTTCTTCGGCTCCAACAAAGCCTTGACCTCCTTCACTTTCGACAGTTCGACATTGTATTTTTCGGCGATTTCGGACTCCGGCTTTGTAGACTTCTTGATGGCCTTTGCGATTTTGTAGTCCTCGGGGTGGACGCGTGTTGCATCTAGGCTCTCCTTCCCGTCTATCATGCAAAAAGCGACGCAGTTCTCGTATGTCTTCGGTCCCATCCCTTTCGTCATTTTCATCATATCCTTCCGCGTTTCAAAGGGTCTCGCCTCTAGGACCGCCTGAAGAATTTTCTTCGAAAAACCAGGAATGTACTTGAGAATGCTCTCGGGCTCGTAATTCACGTACACGCCACGCTCAGCGACCGTGTCGATGACGACTCTGTGGGGGGTGGAGCAAAGCGAGGATTGGAGCGAGGAGCGAAGCGACGGGTAAGAATGAAGTGGCGGTGAACAAATAAACAGTATCGATGCATGCGGCGCAACTTGTTGCTTCGCTCCTCGTAGTTTTGGCTTCGTCCTCCCTCGCACCTCACCTATCCAGATTCACCTTTAGAACGCCATCCTTGGAGTCGTGCTGGTAGAGACCGAGACCAAGGCTCTGAGGTGGAATTTTGATCAGCTCCGAAAGAGGAGAAACGTAGCGTCGGCAGATGCTCAGTGCCCCGAGCCAACTGGGGTGGATGGGAGGAGCATCAGGGTTGGATTTTTTGTACTCCTCCATCGCAGCGTCCGTGGTGCTGTAGACTGACGCGCCGTCTTCGCTTATTCTCTTCCAGTTCACCGTGCGAGGCGGCAAACAAGACTCTACGAAGGATATAACGTCCTCGCAACCGGTTCCCTCTCCAATTACCACGTCGATGCTTTCCAGTCCCGTCTCCGAGAAGATGGCCTTCACCTGCTCTGCAGATTTGGTTTTGGAACCCTTGTAGTCGATCACGCCTAGTCCGTTCCTCAGCGATTTCAGATCCACCGTCTGAAGGTAACTTGTGTCCTTCGTGGTTTTCAGTACGCATAGTTTGAAGCCTGATGCGATCCCCGGGTCGATTCCAATTATTTTCGGCGTGAAGGGGCCCGCAGAGGTGGGAAGGGTCAGGCGAGAGCTCACGTTGTTACAGAATACCTTTGAAGAATGCTCCAGAGCCTGCGAGGAGCGACCGAGGCGCAAGGAAGGAAGCAATTTGTTAGAGTGAAGGGGAGGTTATAGTTACGAGCCCCACCCGTCGCCTCGCTCCTCATAGCGCCTCACCTTCTCGTAGAAGTGCTGCCAGGCGTGATTGCCGTACGTTTTGTGCTTCGAAACTGCGGACCTCTTCACCACCTCGTAGAGCTTGGCGATCTTGGGATGGTCCGGAGGGGCGGGAGGCGACGTGGACGGAGTCAGGGCCATGAAGAGAGCTTTCTTGATGGTTGGTTTCAGCTCGTTGGGAAGGTGCTTTGCTTCGTCGAGGGCGGTGAAAACTGATTTTTGGAGTGGGCCGCTGTTAACGACCACCTCAACCTTGAGGGCCCCGACGTCTATTTTGGTGCTGGTCTTTTTCGCGGCTTGCTGTTTCTTCATTTTGTCCTGCGCGAGTGAGAGCGGAGGGTTAGGTGCGCCTTGAACACTTTGTCTGCTTAATCGAGAGAGCTTCGTACCTGTAACTCAGCGTGCTCCTTCAGAAGTCGCTCGACCTTCAAAATTATGTGCGGCTGGAGGTTGCGGAGAGGCCTTCCGTCAAGGGCGAGGACGGACTGGAGGTTGTGCTTGAAATTGTTGTAAAGCCGAGAGGACTGTTTGTCGGGGAGGTGGAGGTGGTCGGGGGGAGGCTTCCCCGTAATGTTGAGGTGACCGAGGTTTTGATACATCGTGTCCAGGTCGAGGCCGAGGGTGGTCGGATTTTTAACGATCTCCTTCGTGAGGAGGTTGGGTATGACGTGGTTCACGAGCAGCGAGGGGAAGTGGGGAAGGGGGGGGGGGGACGACGTGGACAGGATACTGGCGGCCAGGGTTGAGAGGGGCAACTTGTCAGGGTTGAGCTTTGAAGAGCTTGTTATTTCATCGACCAAATCGTTGAACACGCTCTTCTTCTCCTTCGTTATGCCGAGGATGTCCTTCAAGTCGGAAGCGTAGGTGGAGAGAGTTCGAGCTGATGTGCAGAGGTTGGTCTTCCTAATCCACCTAGAGCGATCCTTCTGGGGGAGGTCCTGGATGAAGTCTAAAATCTTCGCCTTGGCGTTCGCGATCGAGGAGCTGTGGATTGTGTAGATGGCGTGGGCCGCGCTCACGTCGTCGTGCGTGATGTGCTTCTGGTCCAGGCCAATTTGCGCTGACCTGTACCGGACCACAAAGGAGAATTGGTCGCCATCGTCGAAGTGCTGCAGCAACTTTCGTAGAGATGCATGGACCTCATTGCTCTGAGCTTTGTGGGTCGGGAGGTTCAGCATTTGCGGAAGCGTTTGCAGTAGGGGCGACTGCGCCAGTGGGAGCTTCCACGGGTTGGGTGGGAGGGCTGAAGAGGAGGGAGGCATGGCGGAGGAGGCGGAGGAGGGGGGGGAGGAGGAGGAGGAGGAGGAGGAGGAGGAGGAGGAGGAGGAGGAGGAGGAGGAGGAGGAG